>CM036755.1:47500805-47793305 GCA_020796225.1 Arion vulgaris | reverse complement strand
GCCTTGTAAGCAGCAGTGGTACTATTTGTTGCTCCCCTTGCGAGCCCCGGAACCACACGGGTGGAAGAACAACTAACGAAATCCAACAAAGATGCAGTAAAGTAAATCAAATCATAGGACAAATGTCACCGATTTTGAAAAACAAACAAATCACCTTTTTTTTATTTTCTCCAATCATGTTTTGCCTCACAGCGTCAGGATAAGAAAGATTTCTAGAACGAGCTTTTGTGTACGCTTCATAAACAGTGTCTTTCGTCGCCTCTGTTTTCTCTGTGGTTCACCTTGTGCGTCACCAGCCTTTTGCTTTGTATCCACTGTCACCATGAACACTAAAAGAGCATTGTACAGCATAATTTTTCTCTCAACATTATGATATCAGTGTCAAACCTGGACGCTGATATCAAACAAAAGAAGAAACACTAGTCACGACAGAAATGAAGTGTCTATGCAGAATGCTGGGAGTATCAAGAAGAGACCGGTTTAGAAATGAAGACATTAGGAAAATATAGATACAACATCTGTACCTAACTTCACTAAGAAACAACAAATTAAATGTTTCGGCCACATAAGCAGATTACCAACAGACAGTGCACCTCAAAGAGCAATTCTTCATAGTTCATAAGTACGGTTCCAACTTCACTGCAACGGGTCACCCCATAATTGCTCCGTTCCTGTGCCAATGAATATCACACGAAATGCTAACACATGTGTAAAGTTTCCTGTGTGAACTAATTTCAGAATGAAACAGCCGCGTACTGCCACAAAAAGCAACCTGCACCGCATAAATGCATATGGCCGTCGCGAATGTAGCAACACAAAACTGTTCATCACTTGAATTGCAATTCTTGTCGAAGGGACATCAATCACGGCAAAATCCAGCTTTCTGCACTCGCAATATAACTGCATACGGCAGATTGAGCTTGTACGTCATAACCGCTGTCCGCCATTTTCTGAATACACACAACAAAAGCACGGTTGACACAGCAAAAGCATTCCATGTAACAGTCACAGCTCACAGCGTTGCTCAAGCACTAACTCAGTAGCTCGGCAAACGAAACCGGAATATACCCGACCAAACATGGCGGGAATGCGCTAGCAAAGTCGTGTTCAGAATCAAACCGTTCTGACTCTGAATGACCCTCCCGCATTCCGCCATTTTTGGCCAGAGCAATTCTACTCTGATACAGTGGATACAAAACGAAAGGTGCACATCAGAAATAACAGAGTCGGTAAAAACACTGCATATAAAGCGCACACAAAAGCCTGTACTAGAAATCTCTACTTATCCTGACACTGTAAGAAAAACGGATTAGAGAAAAGAAGTGGTTAGTGTTCATTTGAAATAGATAATGTTCGTTTCATATCACTGTATACTCTTGAAATAGATAATGTTCGTTTCCTATATCACTGTACTACTCTTGAGATCTTCATAAGTAAAAAACAAAAAGATATCAGAACACACGTTATTCATTGAAGTTAAACGACGCTGGTCATATGATAGTATTGTCAATCAGTTATCGTATGAGGACTATCATCATAACACTCCGGACATGTCCATGGGTGCTCCGATCTCCGCCTTAGCAAATCCAGCAGCGTCCAGAGGCCCAACACGCCAGTTCGATGTTGATTAATCAAACTCTTTACATATTTAGTACGTCGTTCTTTTCGGGCTGCACCAATATTGACACCCATCTTTCTCAATCTGGTAAGCGAGTGGGATTCACAGCCCTAAAACTCCTCTATTCTGAAAGACTCTCTCAATGCGTGAAGAATGTCATTTCGGTCCATGGCAGCTCCCTCTGATATTGTAGCCAAGCCAACCAATCTATCAGCTCGTTCATTACCCGTAACTCCTGCGTGACCAGGGACAAAAATGAAGGTGATTTCTAGTCTTGTCAATCAATCAGTTAATCCTACCATGGAAGCGCATCTGTATTTTTCTTTCTATTTTCCATACATTGACAACATTTCAGATCTGCTGTTTAATAAAAAATGAAAGAAACGTTCATACCATGAGGTATACTGGTGAAAACGGTGTTAGGCCAGTATTTTTTATTGATCATCAACATACGATCGGATCAACATCACGCCGTCTACCTTTGCTTTCCAATGCTTTTTGTGGTACACAATTGAAGCTGGGTCTATCTCTCGCGATCGTTCTTAGGCCCCTTTTATCATTCTATTGTGATATATAAGCAGCCAAACATCAAGAACGGATGTACGTGCACATCCTTCAGTACCTATTGGAGATCAGGTGCTTATCCTTCGGTGGTGTGTTCGATTTCAACTAGCGTTTATCTAAGAACTGTTGCGGCCAGAAAAAAATGTCAGGCTAACTGTGGAATTGTGCCCGGACCAGAGGTGAATGCATCAACCACTACACTAACGCGGCTCTCGTTGCAGTAATATTGCAGAAATGTCCGATTTACTAGCTCGTATCAACATATTATCAATATCCTTATAATCAGGACTGTTATCAAACTAGCACAGATATTTTCAAATTTGGTCGGAATCTTTATTGTGGATGCTAGCTAGGATTCAAATTAGAATCTAATATTTTTATAGCTCAAACATTTTCCGCGGAAACACACATTTATGTTTTTATATTACATCCATATTCATTTGCAGACGAGAATAATCACCATTGATATCCGGTCTACTGCATTTAATCAAAAACATGGACTACAGACAGGTAATACGAAAAAAAAGTTTGAGATTTTGAGATTGTTTTGATTATTGTTATTGGTTACTGAACTGACGTCACTACACGCAGGCAGACCCATAGGTGCTCAGTCTTCCCCAACAGATGTCGAAGGGTATGAATACTGTTGGTTCCTGTGGCTCACTGGTTTAACACACTTCTTTGCCCCTCAGACATCCAGTTCTACTTGTACAACGGGTAACTCCTTATTCGCTGGATCGATTCAACATCTATTTTAGTGTTTTTTCATCCAACAGGCAGTCGTGAAGAGACAGAATAATATCTCCCTTAATCAACCGTAACTCCCCGACAATCAATAATGTTGATGCAAGTATGTTCAATCACTCATTGCCACAAGTACCCGCGTACCAAGGACAGTAGATCCACGTACGCCTCTGGAAGTTAAAAACTTCAATACACGACATCCATTCACACCGCAACCTGCCATTTTGGACCTTCTGAAGCATCGACTGAGAGTCAGATACAACGACCCCAGTAAACGGAGTCACAGAGAACCAATTGAGGGCAGCAGTAACGGCCTCAACCTCCATCCTCATACTGGAAGTAGTCTTGTATGCTCCACTTCGCTCTGAACAACCCTACCATGCACGCTAGCCAAGAAACCCCAGCCTGACTTCTTACCATGATGCGCAGACCCATAAACAACATCATTATCACTTGCATTATCTTCTATCAGATGCTTAATTGCGAGATTACCTGCTATCGCAGAATTCTTCTTCAGCGATCTCTGGTCATGCGCTTAATTTACTGTGGACCACAACTGGGCGGTCAGCTTCAGGTCTGTCAGGTGTCCCCAAAGCTTAGTTTTCAGGTCGACTGGGTATGGCCACATGTTACTTCTCAGCTCACCCAGGAGAGGACAGTCTTGCAGGATATGCTCCGATGTCTGTTCCGCCTGCTGACACTGGCAGAGAGCTGTTTGACTTATTCCTAGTCTATATAAGTGTTTGTTGAGTTTGCAGTGTCAGGTACGTAGTCGAAATATAATGACCCGGTCTGTTCTGCTTAGGTCCTTGAGTGAGTCTTTTCCATAATCATATCCATTGTTTGTCTTCCAGTCTACAGCAGATTTTCTCTGTATGGGGTTTTGACCTCTTGAAAAGACAAGGGTTGGTAAATTTGCTCTTTGGTACTGCCCTCCTTAGCTAAGACATCGGCACTCTCATTGCCTGCAATGCCACAGTGAGATGGAACCCACTGCAAGTGAATTTCTGTCTTTTCTGAAAGCTGAGCAAGTTCTCTTTTAGGTTTTGTACTGTGCTGTCAGCGGATTTAGCCTCCAGTGCTTGTGTAGCTGACAGTGAGTCTGTACAAAATATAGTAGATGCAATTAACAAGATATTTAAGAAAAAAGGGGCATAGACTGAAATGGATAAAATAACGTAGAGTAGGAGGCAAATGCCCTTACACACCCCCCGCCCACCAAACCATGCCTTAACGTATGATTTTCGATGCTCGTGAACCGAACGATGCGGCCCGGATTTGAACCACGAACTACATAAATGACTTAACCACTTCGCCCCACCCCCACCCAATATACAGGGTGTTCAACTTAAAGGCAGCCTATGAATGGAGCTAATCTGGCATATATGTATGGAAATGAGAAGGTTCAGTTATGACGTAGTGTAGGTCAAGGTTGTGTGACGGTGTGTAATTGTAGTGCGGGAAGGGGCGATGAACAAATGTGATGTAGGACGAGCTAGTCAGAACCGGTTTAAATAGTAAATAAACAAAACGCGATAGGTTATCTGGCAAATTTCGATTTGTCAATGGGGCTGCAATTATCTTGAACACCCTGTATTAAGTGTTAGCAAAGACTGTTCCGTCGGTTTTAAATACAAAACACTTACGCTGCAACAACAGACATATACAAACATGCAAGCAGATATCCACTCACGTACACACAAAAATACACTATCTCAAAGACAGCACAAGCGAGATAGATTAATTAAAATTAAATATATTCAAATATTAGTTCTCCAATTATTTCTTCGCTTGAAATATATATGGCCAACTGGCATTATGCAATAGCTAGAAGCATTTTTCTATTTATAGATTCAATGACATCAATAGGGAAAATTGAGCTGCTTTGCCAGAGGATATAATATCGTATGCCAATTATTTATTTGTGAGAAAAGCACAAGTAAGATCAAATTGCACCCACGCATATAAGTGGAGAAGAAACACAGATCAAAATAAAATTAACTAAGAATGCTAATGAATATAATGAATTAATTACTCTCGAGAAGAAACACAGACCAAAATAAAATTAACTACAAATGCTAATGAATATATTACTATCTACAAATAGATTTCCAAATCTGGATACATGTAAATAAAATTGCTTAATATTGTTCCGTTATTTACATTTCCTAGTTTTAAAAGGTGTTCTAAAGCTGAAGGATGGATTTCATTGCAACGGGTTTTACCCTATATAGTCGCTTTTTCAGCACGCTCGGGAGGAAAAATAATAAGATAGGCCAGTGGGGCCTACGCAACATCCACAAGTAGTTTGACAATGGAGGTTCGGGTGGTTACGGAGGCGGTGAAATGGTTGGCATCTCACAACTACCTCGTGTTTTCATACTCAGTGACTCCATGAACATGATTCGTAAAGTCGAATCAGGAATGGTGAGACGCAACTGGGTGGAGGTACTGATACAGACAATGATCAGCGAAATCACCTTCATTTTTGTCCATGGTCACGCAGGAGTTAGGGATAATGAACGAGCTGATAGATTGGCTGTCTTGGCTTCAATATCAGAGGGCACTGCCATGGATCGAAATGACATTCTTCACGCATTGAGAGAGTCTTTCCGAATAGAGGAGTTTCAGGGCTGTGAATCCCACTCGCTGAGAGAGATGGGTGTCAATATTGGTGCAGCCCGAAAAGAACGACATACTAAATGTGCAAAGGATTGATTAATCAACATCGAACTGGCGTGTTGGGTCGCTGGACGCTACTAGATTTGCTGAGGCGGAGATCGGAGCACCTATGGACATGTCCAGAGTGCTATGATGATAGTCCTCATATAACTGATAACCCCATATAGTTCGATCCCTCTCCGCAGAAATGGCACGCCACCTGCCGAGATTATTGCACAAAGCACAAACTCCGTTGCTCCGGCAAGAAACCTATGGATCTCTGGAAAACGGCACTCGTGAACAGAACGGCGCAGTCCGGATTCGAATCCACGCTTTCTCCTGCCCTGTAGGTTGCAGTGGTACTATTCGTTGCTTCCCTTGCGGGCTCTGGCACCATCCCCCAGGGTTAACCAACGCCTTCGACTTGCAAGTAAAGGGCGTAACCACTTAGACACCATCAGCAAAGAAAGGATAATCACTTATCAATCAATCAATCAATCAATCAAGTGCCATGCCTGCCGGCGTAGGCGATCATGTCTCTCCACAACTCTCTCTGTTTGGTGCATGTAATCAGTTCTGACGTCGATCTTGTGTCGAACCATGATGTCATGCCATCCAACATCTTCTCCCTGTCTTCCACGATCTCTCCTTCCCTGAAATTTAAATGTTGTCCCCAAATGTTCTAAACCTTCTCTTCGCATTATATACCCAAAAAAAAAAACTTTGATTGCCGGATTCTTATTCTTTTGATAAGGTTTTTTTGTGTGCAGGCCTGATTTAAAACTCCTAATTTGTTTTCTTCGCTGTCCATGGAATTTTCAACATTCTTCTGTGAAACCACATCTCTGTGGCTTCCAATGATCGTATTGATTGTTTATTCATTGTCCATGATTCACTGCCATACAGAAGTATTGGATCAATATAAATCACTTATACCAGCGCTGTTTAGTTATACATTCCTGGCGACCTATGTTACGAGACCGGCTTTAATATTTATCAGAATTTCTCATGCATAAAAAAAGATATTTCTGAATAACAGTATGTTTGAACTTTTTCGTAGCACCCTCATCTTCTTCTTCTTCTTTGCGTTCGTTCTTTACAACCAATTTTAATCACTCTTTGTGATATGTTTGATCTTTGCCAAGAACGTGTATACGTTGCACATTGATTTGGTAGGCCCTAAACGCATAGACTTCTAAACGTTTAGGACACGTGCATCCGATTTCAGCCAAACCTCCGTAGTCGCCCCTTACGACATACGTGGCAGATAACAGTGGTTATATTCTTTACACCCCAAATTTGGGCCCCGGTAACCACTCGGACAGTAACACCTTCATGATCAAGGTCTTTTCCATTTTGCAATCGTTGTTTTATTTTGTAACCTTTCTACTCTCCCCTAACCCCACCATTTTTTCCTCCCAATTAATCAAGTCACACGGCGCCCGTTTCGCCTCAGCGGCCTCACAATTAAAAAAAAACTACTGAACAACAGTGATTTATTTTGCTATTAACCACACGACATCTAAATATGCTGAACAACGGTGATTTATTTTGCTATTAACCACATGACATGCTAATTCCGTGGTTCGGTGCCAACTTGGGTCAAAAACGTTTTGGTGTGGACATGGTACGCATTTGGACTACAGGCTTCCTGATCCTTAACTTTGGTGGGAAAGGGGAGGGTGGGGGGTCTAAATTACAAGCAGCTCAGAAGTTGAGTAAGGCTCGCCTGAATGATAAGGGACATTGATAAGGAAAGCAATACCACGCAAAAATCAGTCGAGTACATATTAAACTACGTCTGAATACATAGCAATTGAACGGAGAAATATTGTTGGGTCTATGATGCAGATGGTCTTGTAATTAGCATGTCTTCTTCATCGTTCTTTGCAACAGTGAGTCTATTCAATTTCAAATATCTTCATTGCACTCCGAACATGTTCATAGGTGCTTTGATCTCTATTGCAATATCTCCAACAGCAACTAATCTTACCAGTTTGATGTTGACTGATGAGCCTATTTATATGCTTGTTCGGCTGTTCTATTCTGGTCACTCCAATCTCTAATACAAGATCTTGCAATCTTTGCCAAGAACGATAATAACGTTGCACCCCAGCTAAGCCCCTACTAGTGTAGGACAGGCGCACCGAAACAAAAGTTTTCAGCCTAGCCTGCTAGGTCATTGCCATCGACACCCATGTGCCCCGGATCGAAGATGAGTGTAATTCTGCAAAGTGAGTATATTTGAAGGCCAATGACTTTGGTGAAAGATATGGTGATATGTATGTCCTCCTTTGTGCCATACAGTTTCATCTTAGTTGGAATTGTAGACGTCCAATGTTTGTCTCGAAGGCATATGGCCTACATGTCTGGAGTAAATGGTCAGCGTATTCTGCTGAAGCGAGATGTGTTTTACTGAAGAATGATGCGAATCCCATAGACTGCTAAAATGATTAATATTGAATGAGGTCAAGACACAGAGAAAGCTTATCAATATAAGAATAAGGCAGTCACCATTTTTCCGAGTGATGAGAAGGGAGGTTTAGAACACTTTATGACAACCAGTAAAATCGAAGGTAGATGAGACATAGAGAGTAAATTTTAGACCGCCTGACTTTATGGGACAGAAGAGCGTCAACATCCGAGATGATAGCAAACACCAGAGACAGATTTGTGGAGATCCATGATCGTCTACGCCAGTATGAGAGAAATACAACTGACCTGGCAAAGAAATGAACTTCTACAAGCACAACGTTTCAATACTGACACAATGACAAATGAACTAAATAAATGACAATGAAATCCTCATAAGGTTTTGCAGAAGCTATCATGTATTAAACACAATATGAATTAACTCGTAATGGACAACGTGCCACTACAAGTGGCAAGTAAAAATATTTTATTATATACTGCAACATATTTTGGCAGAAAATATTATATACACAGGAATTATAGTTGTAAAACAAAGAGTAGTTATTCTTTAAGCTATTAATTTATCAAACATGTTGAACTACAGAACATTATCAAATTGGTACCAGCCATGGACATGTCAACTCTGACGTCCACTCAGATCTGACACCACCTCTATCCTGTGATTTCCTAGCACTTAGGGCAGTACAAAAGGACGATGGCACCACCCGCTCAGAAAGCAATGGCAAACTACTGAACGTAATAATGCCTAGAAAATCACAAACAGCGTAAAAAGCTGTGGTTGATTCGCAAAGTCCTGTAAACTTAACTTTAGGGCAGTAACAAATGCACACCACTCTTCTCTATACTTGGCCAACCTGTGTATTGTGTTTCAACTGAGATTCATTTCTTTCAGTTCTTGTTCTATTGTTCTCCAGGGGTTTCCACTATCTTCTGATATTTACCTCAATTTTCGTGATCTAGTTAGTCCTCGTATATCACATGTTCGATCCATTTTTAGCACCTCATTTGAAATGATGGTGCTCATATTCTCTTGTTGACACTGTGCAAGCAGTTTGTGGTTAGAGATAGATTTTGCCCAGAGCATGCGTCCTGTCTTTCACAATCAGATGCGACATGTTTGTAAATTTTTTGCATTCGTTCTTATCAACCATTCTAATCACTCTTTGTGATATATTTGATTTATGCCACAAACGACTATACGCTGCGCCTCGGTTCATAGACTCCTACACGTGTAGAACAGGAGAATCCAAAATTTCTAGCCTAACATCACGATAAAATAGAATTCATTAGATGTGGTAACATAAAGTTTAGTTTTATGTTTGCAAAATCGTATCAGTAACATATCTGTACAACTCTGTGTTCTATTAAAAACGTATTCACTTTTTTGTGTGGATGACCTTTTGCCTTGTATCCACTATATCTAAATAGCATTGCTCTTTAAGGCATCCTATCTGTTCAGGTAATCAGTTTATGTGACAGAGGCATTTAATGTATTGTTTTTTTGCCCAGCGTGTTCGTAGCGCGTTGGACTACGGTTGACAAGCTCCCTGTGAATGCGGGTTCAATTTCGCGGGCTGGCAGAAAAGCTACAGGTTCACCAGATTCACGGTGTTCGTGGCACCAAACCTAAGGGTTACGATGTCTACGGCACCAAGCAGAAGAGCTGAAAGCTCAAGTGCTTCTGGATAAGTAAAAAAAATTTTTTTTTTAAATGTATTGTTTCTTGATGAAGTGCAGTGCTAATGTTGTACCCAATTTTTGTACTGAAGTCTTCATTTCTAAAAAAGTCTCTTCTTGATACTCCCAGGATTCTGCATACACATTTCATCTCTGTTGTGGGTAGTTTTCTATCTTTTGAAGTCTGCAACCAGGTTCAACAACCTAAATCTATCAAAATGAATTTCTTTCATCAAGGTTCAACAAGGAAATACTGATAAAGTGTTAAGAAAAATATCAATATTATGTTCCATCATATAAATCTGTCTATTCTCTATTCCTGTTTTGTCTTTCAGCATCAGAAAGATAAAAAGGGACTCCTGGAGCGAGCCTCCCTGTGTGTCTTATATAAATGTTAGTGATAAATTGCAACCATGTTTCATTGGAAAACTAAAGAAACAAGAGTAGCAACTATAATATTAAATAATAGATCATTGAATAGTGGTTATAGGAGCAATTCAACATGGAAATGATGACTATAATATTAAAGAATAGATCATTGAATAGTGGTTATAGGAGCAATTCAACATGGAAATGATGACTATAATACTAAAACTTAATGTTCTTCCATGCTCGCTGAAGAATAATCATTTATAAACATCTCAATGGACTGAATCTCATTCATTTTTGTTCCCGGGCATATGGATGTTGATGGCAATGAGAGAACAGACAGGGTGGCTGCCTCTACCACCATATCGGAGGGGGCCAGCCAATGGATAGAACTGACATTATGTGAACGCCCTTATAGAGTGAGGCTGCAAAGATGGTGTCATTGAAACCAATTCACGCCAACAGAAAAAGAACTTGGATTGAAGTGGTCAGAAAAGAACAGAACAGAACAACAGGTGTATAAGTAGGCTCATCAATCAACATCAAACTGGCACAGTTAATCGCTGGGTGTTGTTGGAGATAATCCTCAGATCAGAGTACCAGAGTGCGATGAAGATATTCCACACTGAAACTCTCTTTGTGATTGAGCAATTGAAAATAAATATGTTTTGATGTTAGGTTACAGTGATTAGCCTGCAATATTTGCATCTAAATTATCATTCTTCCGTTATCAACATGAAGCGATGTAGAAGATACTATTTACACAAGAAAAGAAATTTAACAGTCGCAGCATAGCTACCGACAATGCTAACTGCATCAAGTTATGTTATATCAGAAATAATTTTTACATTGCCTGCACTATGGAAGCTACCTTCTTGCCAAATTCCAAGTTTGTACCATGTTGAGATGTCCCTAATTAAAGGGTACAGACACATAGCCACAAATTTGCCTTTTATATATATATATATATATTGATATATATATATATATGATATATATAGATATAATAAAGTGAGTTTTTCTTCTTCAGAATGTGATATTACATTATTTGCAATTCATATCATATGTGATAATTCAATTTGTTTTTTATTTTTAGTGTACTGCCAAAAAAAAAAAAAAACACCAAATGTTTGCAGTTTTATGCCAACAAGGAAGATGAAAAAAATTAGGGCATTTTTAGTACAACTGTAATTTAATTGGTTAATCAACTTGTTCGTAGTAAACTTCTGAATCTTTTTTTTTATCCGCATCGTCTTTCTCGTTCTTGTCATCTTCATCTGACTTGCCCTTCTTCTCCCCATCATCACCTCCAGGAACCCACAGACCAGAATCAATGCAGCGCTGTATGTGATAAGCTGCTTCCTCTTTGGGCATGTCTACAACTGCCTGTTGGAGAAGTCCAACATCTTGTGACTCAAAACAAGCACGGAGATTCTAGGAGGAATCAGCAAACAAAAACGGGTCAAAAGTGTGTGGTCATAAAATGAAATGATTAACATGGCATTCTTTCATTTGTGTAATTAGTTCATTCATAAATACATACCTAAATTCATAGCGGATGAAAAAAAAAATTAGCAGTGGATTAGTGATGACCGTCATATTGACTTCTTCTTAGTACGCTTCATATCTACAACGTGTTAACCACTCTTTATGATTTGTATGTGATCCGAGTCTAAGAGCAATTGTAAGCCAATTATGCGTCAACAGCCTCAGATGTATACTGCTACACCTCTCTGGTGTGTGCTGAGGTGACTGTAGAGTCCAATCCTAGAACAAAATCCACATACCATAAATCAAGGTTAGACATGTGGGTGTTATGTTTTTTCGCGCAGCTCGCTTTTTCTGTGCTCAACGGCATGACGATTCTCAGCTTTGTTTACAGTGTCACATTTGACAATCTTGCTGAATTAAGGAATTCCCAGAATGTTTAAAGAGTACCCTTAAAACAATGTTTCTGTCACCAACCTATCATCTGCCCTCTTCAAGCTCACCATATATCAACTGTTTTGGGATGCTTTTATCGGGCATCCAAGCAACATGACCAGCTTATTTCCCCTGGTAAATAAATATTAAAAATATGAACAATGGGTGCTTACCTCTGGAAGCGACTGCATAACTTCGACGGGGTCCAGACCTCCAGGGCCAAGTCTTTTCTTGCGCTCCTCCTACAAACAAATTATGCTCAAGAAATTAAAATATAATTTAGTTAAACTTGTTTGTTGAGAATTAGAATTGCTAACTTTGTGTGATTTGTAGTTTCTGTATAGTGTTGTATAGGTGTTTGTGATTGTTGGGGAACTCTGTAAAACATTTTTTCAGTGGTGAGTCTTGGGCATGTGGTACTACAGGCAGTAACGACATTTAAAAAAATAAAGTAAACAAATAAAAAGTTACCTCTTCATACTCTTTAACAGCCTCTTCAATTCTAACACGTGCCCTGTCACGGACTCTGCCTCTGAAAGACTCTAGTTCCTCATTGAAAGCATCTGTATACTGTTTCTCACCAAGTTTGATTCTGTTGGAGAGACGTCAATATTACATTAAACATGCATGTGCTGCTGCCCACAAATATTAGAAGATTTAACATTGAAATTTTAAAAATTCACCTGTGTGTTGCCGGGACCAGCAAGGGAGAAAAGAATAGTACAACTGTGACCTACAAGGCATGCCGTAAAAGGTGACCGAGGAAGGTGCATATGCAAGCTACCCTAGTAAATAAGAAGAGTCGCAGAAATTGGACTTGCTGGCCTACTTGTATGCGCATAACTAGCACAATGTACACTCTTTGGCTCGGATCACATACAAATCAGAAACAGGGATTAACAAGTGGTTGATGTTGAGTGTTCAAAGAATAAATTACACAAATTAATTGTCAAAGTGCTGCAAATACTCTTCCTCTTATATGTGTAATTCAGCGCTCTATATTATTCATTGAAGCAATATGTTTGTGTTTTTGAGTTGTCGCCACGCAAAAATTGGATGTATACCAATAGAAATCAAGAACGTCCTTAACACACTCTGTATGTCATGCTTTTTTTTATGGGGAAGGGGTGTCCAGGGTTATCGACCACAGAGCATGTGCATACATGGTGGGATCCTTCTTAGCAAATCAATCAGCATTTAACAGTGACACAATAAAAAAACAAAAGATTAGTCTGGTGGTCTCTGTGGTTAAGATGTTTGCCTTGTGCTCTGAAGGTTTTTGATTTGAATCCGGGTCACATCGTTCGGTTCACGCGAGTTGTTTCAAGAGATCTCTAGAATTGTTGGTGGAACTATGAGTTTGTGCAACACTCTCTGCAAATGCTAAATTTGTGCTGAAAGAGATGTAGCCATATGGGGAAACACAGTGCAATGAAGTCAGAAGGATCTGTTAACTTAAGCTAATAGAAATGTTGAGGAGGTACCTGGGCACCTACAGACCTGTTCGGAGAGCAATGATGATGATGATTTTCCCTAATCCATCTATCTCACTGATTTAGTGGAGCTAATGTTGTTCTTCTTCGGCTCTAAGTCATGTAGAGGTATCTGCATGTGTTTGTAAATATCATGAAAGACTGAAAAGAATACCCCCACACATGGAACATATGAAAATATCCCCCACGTGAAACAAATCATAGATCCGAAAAAGAAAAAAGCCCCACATCATGATTGGAACAAATCAGAAAATAATACCCCACACATGGAACAATCATGAAAATAATATCATCAGCACATGGAACAAATCATGAAAAGAATACCCCAACACATGGAACAAATCATGAACATAGAAAAAATACCCTAGCACATGGACAAATCATAGAAAATAAATTAGCAATCCAGCACATGAAACGAACACATCAAATAGAAAATAATACCCACATACACATGATATCCAACATATCATGAAAATAATATCCCTACACATGTAACAAATCATGAAAAGAATACCCCCACACATGGAACAAATCAGGAAAAGAAAGTCCCCATACATGGAAAAAATCACGAAAATAATCTCACCACACATAGAACAAATCATGATAATAATGTCCCCAGACATGGGGTGAAAAAATCATAAAAATAGTGTCCCCACACATGGAACAAATCATGAAAATAATACACCCACACATCATGAAAATAATTACCCCAGCACATGGAACACATCATGAAAATAATACACCAGCACATGGAACACATCATGAAAATAATACACCCACACATGAAAATAATGCCCACACACATAGAACAAATCAAGATGAAAGACTTACCGTGAAAAGAATGCCCCCACACAACTACGAGGATCTGTTTTCAGACTTCTAGCGAGCTCTAGAATGAACTGCATCACAATACACTGGTGGCTGACATGAGTCATCAAGTCATGTTTCTGTGGTAAACAAAATTAGTGTCAGTACAACATGTAGAGCATCTCTTCTATATATAAAATATTGGGATTCAAAGTCATGCTCTCATAAATGAGGGTTGGTGCTCTTATCCAATCCTCTTATTTAAGACGAATGATCAGTGAGAAGTTGGCACAAAACCGTGCTTGAATTACATAGATAAACAAAGAATGAAGTGGTTTGGCCACTTAATAAGAATGCATCCAAACTCCACAGTATACAGTCTTCTACAACAGAACATCGGGAAAGAAGGCAAGAGAAGACCACGGAAAAGATGGTTAGATGGCGTAGTAGAATCCTGTGAAAGAGCAAAGATAACAATCACACAAGCCACCAGAACAGCGCAAGATAAAAACAGAAAACCACAACACTGGGCAACAACCCGGTAGCAGTGTGACGACAAAAGAAGAAGATCAGTGAGAAAGACTGGAAGTTATGTCCAAAGCAAGGCCGATACCTTTTGTTTCTGATGCGCCTGTCCTACATTGTAGGGGCACTAACGGGGGTTCTAACCGCTCTTGGCAAAGGCTGTTTATACATCACAATAAGAATGATCAAAATGGCAGAGAAGAACCTACGCAAACAAACAAACAACAATGCATAAAGCAGCGGGCAAGTAGATGATAATTATAAAAGTGTTGATTGATTGGAACATCATCATTGCACTTCGATGAGTAACCATGCGCGCTCCGATCTTTTTCTTACACAAGAAAATCTCAGTGGTAGTGCATGAACTTCGTAGCACCGGCGAGGATCCCAGATGCAATTTTGAAGATGGTAAAAATTGCTTGTAGAAATTTTATTTTTAAATCTTTCTAATTAATTTAGCCCAGGCAGCTGCCTGTGTGGTGCTGGGTCCGAAGGGAAGCAAAGAATAGTATCACTGCGACCTACAATGCATGTCGTAAAAGGCGTCTGATGTAGGTCCTAGGGATGCTACCCTAGTAAATAAAAAACAGTGCAGAAATCGGATGTGCTGGCCTACTTGTAGGCGTATAACTGGCACAACATACAATCGCTCTTAATGCTCAGATCACATACAAATCACAGAGTGGTTGACCAGTTGTCGAAATGGAGCGTTCGAAGAATAAGCCAGGGCAGAGGCTTTCCAGCCTGCTCATCTCAATTTCGAACTGCAAAGGGTTTTTTTACGTACTTAAATTGAACACAGGCTCTACGTTTTATTTTCCTTCTCCGATAGGACTAGGTACTCGATCTCACCTACACCGAGATCAGGGATCTTAAAAATATCCAGATGGCTCCATGAGGGAGCTAACCGAGTACCTTTGGGAAGAAAGGTGAGCACCTAAGCTCTAAACTACAGAGACCCCCAATGAAATGAAGACAACTAATGCAGACTGACATTCATCTTAGACTTTAGTGTCAAACTTACTTCTTCTACTTCTAGATCAATGCACCAAATCACCAGGTAGTTTGCTGTCTCTTCACACACAAGATAGTTATGCTCGGTCAAGTACTGTTTGCTGTCATCCCACTTATGCAGCATGCCATATTTGCAGATTTCTGTCTTGTATTTCTTGGTAAACTCTTGCTGTTGGATGCAAAATTAGAGAAATACAGAGAAAACATCACACAGATTTCTTCATTTTCCAACATTACAATATGTTCAATTCATGATAAGGCCAATGATTTTTTTATGTTGTAGGTATAAATTAAAAATCCTGACCTGAACAGTTTTGTTGTGACTGCACTAGACATGCAGCCATTAAATTCCTCAGGTCTCGTCCCACCTGTCCTACACTGTCCTAAAAAGCGGTACTACAGGCAGTAACGAGTTTTTTAAAAACAATGTTTTAAAATAAATTAATTGTAAAAAATGTTTTAGTATCAAGTCAAATTCTACTATAAGTTGCTGGTCATTGTTTAATGAACTGACATAGTGCTTCAGATAGACCCATAAGTGCTTAGTCTTGACATAAAAAATCAACAAAACCAACATATCTACCAACAGATCTTCATCAAGGACTAATAAAACATACAAAACACTTGAGTTTAACTGACATTGTATCTATTTATCTTATAAACATGTCAATGTTTCTAGTTACCTGCTTTTCAACTTTTTCTTCCTCTGTTGATTCTTTTGGTTGTGCTGGTTGCTTGTTGATCAGCTGTAAGACAAATAGAAATGTGTGAACTAAATAACTTGCATAAATTAAAATATCAAATAGCTTGTCCTGGGCAGAACTTTGTTACCCTAACAGTCTTTCAAAGTTTATCTTGATCATAGGCCAGTTGTCTTGACTCTGGAGCCGTCGTGCTTAAATCATCAGTTACATCCTTAATCCATCTTCTCTCTAGTCTTTCTCTTCGTCAGAACGTCTCCTTCCATAATGATCTCCAACACTTTGTTCATTTTATATCGTTCTTGTTATCGGGGACACTCACAGGTGCTGCAGAGTTTGTGCACAGTCGCTGAGATCCTCCTATGTAAGAAAGAGGTTGGAGCACACATGGTTACTCTCTGAATTGCAATGATGATGGTCCTATCAATCAATCAATCTTTTTTCATGTTAAAAATACTTCAAACTGTCTCATCTTATTTGTAGCATCAGCCAGTTTTCTTTAATTGTGAGTTCTGTCTGGATATATATATTTGTTCTCTTCTCTGTTCATGGCATGCAGAAGACTCTTCTGTAACACTTATATACACATAAATAAGAAATACAACAAATAGATTAAAGATATAGAAATATTCCTCAGTTTAGTTAGTATCCATATGGTAGATGATATAAGACCTAGCATTCTGTTAATGAAAACACTATATAATTTATTACACAATAATATAATACTGTGTACATTCTTTATACAAAACAGCTACAGTTATCTATATTTTTTTAACATCATCATCAAATAGCTTGTCCTGGGCAGAACTTTGCCACCCCAACAGTCCTCCGGAAATTCTCTCTCATAGGCCAGATGTCCTGCTCTGCAGCCGTCATGTTCAAACCATCAGTTACATCCTGAATCCATCTTCTCTGTGGTCTTCCTCTTCTTCTCTTTGCCGGTATGACTCCTTCCTTCATGTCTTTTTATATGTCAAAAATATCTCAATTTTCTCTTTCGTATTTGTAGCATCATCCAGTTTTCTTTGATTTTGAGTTCTTTCTGGATAGACTATTTGTTCTCTTCTCTGTCCAAGATATACGGAGGACTCTTCTATAACACTTAAATTCAAAAGCATATATATGTTTTCCACTGCTTTATTAAATGTCCATGCTTCACAAAAGCTACCACTGCATAATTTCATTACATTTTTAGACAAAATAGCTACCATCCCATACATTTTTTAAATAACAAAGCTATTAACACATTAAATTTAACACATGCCGTCGAGAGTTGGAAAGTGACTAAAGATATATAAAGTAAGCTGAATGCATTTGAAAATAAATGCCTGTGAAAAATAATGAACATAAAATGGGACAAATTCAAGTGACGAAATCAGAGAAATGCCTGGTCAACCACTAGTAACAACTGTTATAAGAAGATGGAGATATGTTGGGCATACTCTGAGAATAAATGATCAAAGAATACCAAAGCAGGCAGTATTTAAGTGGGAGGCAAGGTTTCAAGAAAGAGAGGACACTCTAGGGAAACCCTGAAACTAAATTTGCTGAGAGAGGCAAGAAATATTCGACTCAATTCTAAAGAACAGATTGAGTTGCCAGGAAAGTGTGTTTGGAGAAATTACTTGCAGACCCTAAGTAACGTAAAACGGTACAAGATAAAAATAAATATATATATATATTACCACTTACAGTTTTTGATTTTCCTTCTTTGCAGATGGTGTCAATATTTAGGGGTGTCAGCTGGAAGATAAAATATGAGATAGCATAATTCTAACAAAACATGTACAAATCAATAAGAAATTTTATATGTGGAATATTCATTGTTGTTTACTTCTCCGGAAGAGCGGCTCCTATGCAGGAGACCTGTGTTCAATTCATGCAAGGCCAAGGATTTTTTCTGTTGTGGACATAAATGAAAAATCCTACTATGAAAAGTTTCACGGTGACTGCACCAGCCATTAAATTCTTCAGGCCCTTGTCCCACACCGCAATAAAAGCGGTACCACAGGCAGTAACGACAGTTTACTTCTCACTCAAATATAGCATCAACAACACTGTGTAATACCTCCTCCCCAACAGAGTGTAGTACACACAAAACCTCCGGTTTCATAATCAATGATCTTAATTTCAACTGTGTGTCTTGTTACCCTGATGAAGACCTTCTAGTTGATACACTAGTTTTGTTAATTTTCTCATGTTCAGTTTTCCGTTTTGAATATCTTCACTGCACTCCGGCATGTCCATAGGTGTCCTAATCTCCTTCGCAATATCTCCCAACAGCATCCAGCGACTAGCCGTACCGTATCAGTTTGATGTTGATTGATGAGCTTACTAATATACCTGTAGTTCTGATCTTTTCTGGCCACTCCAATCTCTTGCAATCTAGCAGTTGACATGGACTGGTTTACATGAAAATCCTCTTTGCGTCCACACTCTAAGAGGACGTTCAGAATGTCAGCTCTATCCACTAGCTGACCATCTCGATATGGTGGCAGAATATAAGGCAAATTTCTTGTGTTCTTGCCTCAGTAAAATGATCTGTTACATTTATTTCCTTGTTTTCCCCATAAAATAACAAAAGGTTCTGTCTGATCTATGGTTGAATAATGCTTACCCGTGGCACAAGAAGATTGAATTTTAATAACTAGATGACAAAATGCAATGTCAGTATCACCAGACAAAACGTCCGATCAAAACAACAACGATTTTGTAAAAGTTATTAGTACCGATTAATTAAATCAAAGAAATATTCGGAATGCATTCTTAACCCTTTCGCTGCTAAATACTTTCCGAAGACGGAGGTAAAAATAGCTACTATTTGTTTCTAGGTCACAAACATGAATGTACACCTATAGCAGTGACAGTAGAAATGTATAACGTGTTAACACATCTTTAGGCCACAGAGGAGAGATAATAACAGACGTTTTAATGCTTCTTTAGCATTGAATTGGGAAAACGTCTTTACATGTCCTTAGCAGCTAAAGGTTTAAACTAGCATTAGCTCTTTTCGTATGCAATTATTTCCTGTTTTACACAGTTAAATTCAAGGGAGGGGAAAAAGCAATTTAAAAAAAAAAATTTATGACTTCGCTAATATATATATATATATCTGCTGTTTATATACTAATTTTAAGAAAACTGGACAACATATTAGAATAACAAGGTTAAAAAGTAGTAGAAGTAAAGCTAGAAATACTTCTTATAAGGGAAACAACTCAAATGACGCTCAACGGATATACACTGTGACGCAGTGTGCTGCGATTGACGTGGAAAGAGTTAAAGATCATGGGTTCGAAACTGTTCTGTTTGCAAGTGCAATTTTTCCAGAGACCAATAGGGTTGTTGCCAGAACTACAGAGTTTGTGCTTTATGCAATACTCTCGACAGGTGGTGGTATGCCATTTCTGCGGAGAGGGACTGAGCCATATGGGGAAACCCAGTGCAATGAGGTCAATCCTTCATCTATAGACCCTTTAACAACTAGAAAGTATATTTCTAACTTATCTTCTTCGCGTTCGTTCTTTGAGACCAATTTTAATCACTCTTGTGATATGTTTGATCTTTGCCAAGAATGTGTATACGTTGCACATTGGTTTCGTAGGCCCCTAAACGCATAGACTTCTACATGTTTAGGACAGTGCATCCGATTTCAGCCAAACCTCATTAGTCGCTTCTTATGACATGCTTGGCAGGTAACAGTGGTTCTATTCTTCAACCCCAAATTTGAGTCCTGGTAACCTCTCGGGCATATTCAAACTTATAAAACACTATAACCATTGATCAAATGTTAGAGAAAGTGTCCAAATTATTTTCATACACCTTAACTTGCAATTTAAAACTTACTTTTTCCTCTTTCTTTAATTCGTCTTCCTTTTTTCTGAAGTCTGCCTCTTGTTTCTCAAGCTCTGAAATCTCGATCTTCAACTTCTCAAATTCTGATGGAGTATTCTGTATATTAGAAAATCTTGTACAAATTAACATGCTCAAAATTGCTGCTTTCTAGAAATTAAAAGAACTATAATAAAACCCATGGAAGAGAACTGATTTAAAGTTTATATAGCAATGTATGGCTGTGAGACATGGATTATTGATACAATGAAAAATTGATGAACATTTTTGAATGAAAATGATATAGAGTTATATTTAGAATACCATGGACATAAAAAATAACAATTATGTCCATTTTACAAAAGCTCCTTCTTCTTCGAACCCTCCATATCGACCACTTGTTAACCACTCAGTGCGATTTGTATGTGATCTGAGCGTACAAATAAGCCAGCACATCCGATTTCTGCGATACTTTTTTGCGCCTCAAAAGGCAATGCTACTTCGATACAGTGGATACAAAGCAAAAGGTCATCCACACAAAAAATGGACCTCAGAAATAACACAGACAATAAATAACACTATTTATGAAGCGCACACAAAAGTCCATTCTATAAATCTCTTCTTATCCTGAAGCTGTGAGGCAAAATCGAATCAGAGAAAATAAATTTTTAAAAAAAAGGTACCTGTTGTATTCTAAAAGACTAAATTAGTCCCCTAACTAAAATTTACTGACCTCCTCAGCAATTTTCAGCTTCTGTCTCATTTCTGCAAGCCTCTGCTGGTAGCTAATTTAGTCAAAACAAACATAAAAAGACTATGAAATATTTCACAAATAAATTGTTCAACAAACAAGTTAACTAACTTCTTCGTCTTCAAATGCTCCATATCAACCACTTGTTAAACCACTCTGTGATTTGTATTATCTAAGCCTAAGGCGATTGTACGGTGTGCAGTTATGTGCCTACAAGTGGGCCAGCATATCCGATTTTACCACACTTTTATTTACTAGGGTAGCTTCCTAGGCCCCTACCTCAGTCACCTCTTATGACATGTCTTGTAGGTCGCAGTGTTATTATTCTTTGCTCCCTTGAGAGCCCGGCAACACACTGGCGAGTTAACTAAATAATCTAACAGTATTCTTTGATGGCCACTAAAAATCTTCACAAACCATCCAGCCTGGTTCTCTATTTCTGCTTAATAATTGCATTCTTCTTCTTCTTTGTTTCTTTCTCTATTCTAGAATAACCAGTTGAAACATATTTGTTTTCATTTTTGTATGATTTGAACAATTTGAATGTATGTATGTTGTGCTATGTTGACTAAGTATGTTGACTAAAGATAAAGAGAGCAAGTTGAATGCATTTGAAAATAGATTGTGAAAAATAATGAATATAAAATGGAACGAATTTAGGAGAAATGAAATCAGAGAAATTTCTGGTCAACTACTAGTGACAACTGTTATAAGAAAGAGAAGATGGAGATATGTTGGACACACCTTGACGAGAAATGATCACCGAATGTCAAAGCAGGCGTTGAAGTGGGATGCAAAAGGTTCGAGAAAGAGAGGACCCAAGGAGACCCTAAAACGAACTTTGCTGAGGGGCAAGAAATATCGGTCTCAGTTCCATGGAGGAGATTGAGCGAGTTGCCCAGGATAGAGTGGTATGGAGGAATTATTTGCAGGTCCTATGTAACGTATAAAGGTATGAGAGGAATCATTATTATATGTTGTGCTATATAA
The DNA here is from genome assembly GCA_020796225.1 of Arion vulgaris. Taxonomy (NCBI): domain Eukaryota; kingdom Metazoa; phylum Mollusca; class Gastropoda; order Stylommatophora; family Arionidae; genus Arion; species Arion vulgaris. The sequence continues at coordinate 47,771,204 of CM036755.1, read as the reverse complement.
GGATGCCCTGGGGACACACTTAACTCTCAGAGCTATATCCAGATCAACACCAAAAAGTCCTTCCCAGGACTACACACACATACCAGAACACACTACTCAACAGTCCTTTTTAGGACTAGTCCCAGGCCACACCAAGATAAAAGGACACAACGCTCTGATATAACCAAAAAAGACATCCCAGGTTGAAAAAACATAGGAGACATAGAGGCTTAAACCACCATATAACAAACAAACAAAGATTTAACAGTCAAAATTTCAAGCTACACATGAATCTTGCAACAGAAAAACACAACTAAAAACACGCACACAAAGCTGCATGGAATTGTTTTAGGATGGCAACAAATAAAAAGTATCATATTGAAGTCTTCAAATAATTTTCGTCCCAGTGTCTGTCCCTATGTTGAATTATTGATCTTAGTTCAGAAAAATAATCTACCTCTGTTTATCAGTCTCCAGCTTTTCTTTTTTCTTTTGCTGCTCTTCCATCCGTTCGACACGAGCCTGATGGCGCCATCTAAACAAACTGGGAGTGTCAATATTGGGATGTGTGTCATCTTCGTCATCAGAGATCTGTAATAATTTGAGAACAATCGAGAAATGATTAGAGAAAAGTACATGAGCATATGTTAACCCCATCCACCATTGTGCACCGGTGGTAAAAAAAAATATGGACCTAACACCATATTCTCCAATATACCTCTGGGTATGAAAAAAGGGCTCCGTTACTTTGTTTTAAAAACTTGCTTATAATTCCTAGTCTGCTTGCATACAGCAGTGCCACTCATAACAGGCAACAGTATTGACTGGAAAAAATTAAACTATGTTGAGTAAATAAAGAGAGAAGCCCTCCAAGCTCCTTAACTAAGAATACGCACACTAGAGCCTAGATAGCAAAGTCAGTAGTGTAATTGCTTTGTAGAGTAGTGATATTCGGTTCGGGTTCAATTCCACAATTGAACCAGGTTTCTCAGGTCAACCAATCTCCAATTTGATACAATAGAAACACTAGGAAGTAAAGTAGGCCAGTGTTTATTGTTTTGTTACTGATGTGTTTTGTGGGGAAATTGGTGCTGCCAGAAAGATTTGCCATGTGCCTTGTCGTATTGTACAAGTTAAACAGTACACAAAACTGCTAACAAAGAAGAATGAAGTATTAAGGAGGATTCGGGTATACAGGTCTGGAAATGTTTTTGTTGTTTTCATATTAATGTAGAATTTGCATAACAATTTTGAGAGATTATGACTTAGAGAGTAGAAAAGGTTAGTTTAAAAAAATGTCAAAAGTTGCCATGGAAACAATACAAAATGGCCACCAAGCACAAAATTTCAAATCCCTACGGCTCTGAATCTAATGAATATAAATGAGCTCTGTTTTCACTCTAAGGTGAGCAATTGTAATATCTAAAATATTACACAAGCTTTTAGGATATATTCAATATTAGATTTTAAACAGATTTTGGGTTAAAACATCCCCAAAAGGCTTTTTCTGACCTATTTTTAGGGGGTTGTGTTTACTTACACAATTGATCAAAAATGTAATATATAATATATCCTAAAAAGCTTGTGTAATATTTTAGATATTACAATTGCTCACCTTGGAGCAAAAACAGAATTCATTCATATTCATTAGATTCAGAGCCTTAGGGATTTGAAATTTTGTGTTTGGTGCCCATTTTGTATTGTTTCCATGGCAACACATGACATATTTGTGGAAACTAACATTTTTCTACACTTCTAAGTAATAATGCCAGAGTGGTTACCGCACCCAAATTTGGGGTGTAAAGAACAGAACCACTGTTTCCTGCCACGCATGTCGTAAGGGCGACTAAGGAGGTTTGGCTGAAATCGGATGCACGTGTCCTAAACGTGTAGAAGTCTATGCGTTTAGGGGCCTACCAAATCAATGTGCAACGTATACATGTTCTTGACAAAGATCAAACATATCACAAAGAGTGATTAAAATTGGTTGTAAAGAACGACGCAAAAAGAATCTGTTTAAAATCTAATATTGAATATATCCTAAAAAGCTAGTGTAATATTTTAGATATTACAATTGCTCACCTTAGAGTGAAAACAGAGCTCATTTATATTCATTAGATTCAGAGCCGTAAGGATTTGAAATTTTGTGCTAGTGGCCATTTTGTATTGTTTCCATGGCAACGTTTTGACATTTTTTGGTAAACTAACCTTTTTCTACTCTCCTAAGTAATAATCTCTCAAAATTGTTATACAAATTCTACATTAATATGAAAATGCAAAACATTTCCAGACCAGAGTTTCCCCTTAAACAACGACTGGAGGCAGGAGCTGGTCTGGTATCAGACCCAAGTGTGCATCAGAACCACAGCTGGTAAGCATCCAGGACTTTTCAGAGAGCAATGGCAAACTACTGAATAAACAATGCCAAGAAACCATTCCAGCCAAAAAGAAAGTATGAAAGAAACCTTGGACATGATGGAGGATGTGGGAGAACTTGCTAGTAGAGACTTGCCCGTGTGGTGCCGGGGCCTGCAAGGGAAGAAAAGAATAGTACCACTGCAACTTACAATGCATGTCGTAAGAGGCGGCCAATGTATGGATGCTACCCTAGTGAATAAAAAGCAGCACAGAAATCGGATGTGCTGGCCTACTTGTATCGCATAACTGGCACAACGTACAATCGCTCTTAGGCTTGGATCACATACAAATCACACAGAGTGGTTGATAAGTGGTCGATATGGAGCATTCGAAGAAGCTAGTAGAGACTGAGTTTTCCAGGCTGGCTGTGGTGAAAGCTACATTCAGCAAAGGACATGATGATTATAACTTTAGTGCAGTTGAGCGATAACTGTAAGAGTAAGTGTTGTCAAATGAATGATGTTATGATGTACTACATGTAATGTATCATCATGTATGTATATGTTGTCAAATGAATGATGTTATGATGTACTACATGTAATGTATCATCATGTATGTATGTTCAACAGCAACATAGTACAATATATATAAATGAATATTATACTGTAGATAAGTCTAAGTTACTTAAGTTACTATCTTAACTATCTAAGTAATACTACTAAGAATACTCTAAATCAAACATGGTTATTGTAATTGTAGTTTAACTGAGGGATACTCATCATTTATATTATATATATTAATATTATATTGATAAATCATCTGTGGTAATGAGTAATCATGTAATGTATAGCTACACAACAGGGACTTCTTAGTTCAATTAGTGTGATAACTGATAACACTACAACAATTGAGTGAGTACTAGTCTAAGTCTGTAGAGTCACATAACAAGTTCAGATCCTACTACTTACACAGTTTAAACTAATTCTCAGTTAAAATAACATGTCTCATAAACTTCAGTAATGTCGTGATGATTTGATTACACTTACAGTCAGTCAGTAAATGAGCAGTTACACTTTACAGTAGTTTTCAGTAATTTGACTGGAATGAGTAAATCTAAATATTAATATAGTTATTAAATTATAACATCATATTCATAACTTACATTATTATTTATATACAATACAATAATACAAATTATACATGGATATACTAGTCTAATAGTAATACTTACTCTAAACTCGGTACTGATGATGGCAGCAGATATAGAAATATAGTTACTAGTATTAATCTATGGTTATAGTAGTGTTTAGTATAAATCAAATATAATATTTATCATCTTCAAACTATAACAAACAAAGTTTAATAAATAATATATTTAATTACATAAATATGCTATGCAGGCTATCACTGTCTTCTTAGTCTACTATCACTACATTAATATTGTCAGCTCGGATATCGGATCATCAGTATCGACTCAGTCCGTCATATTCATATTGTTTAGTAGATATCTACAATATTGATTAGCATATAACTCGCTTTTACTTGATACTTACTTCAATGTGGTCCCATTTACTATAATTTATTGTTGACATTTCGATTAATGAATAGCAAGAAAGTTGGTATCAGAACAAATAGCAGTTAATGCTATGATATAATAATACTTCTTTCAGAACTAGAAAGCTCTCGATCGCTCTATCTCTGCTTAGCGGAAGTAATATTAGAAAGTTTAACCTGTTAGCCGTACCACTATTCCACGAAATAAAACACGGACAATTCGTGATATTTCTAATCGGATTTACATACTCTTCTTGTATAAAAATTGCCAAAATAAAAATAAGTAGAAAGAAATAATTACAATTAAGTAAACAACAAATTTCCCCCAAAAGAATGAATACCACAAGATGTACTCTATAGACGGGCAAAATTAATACAAAACTTGTATCGAATAACTACACAAAACAAGCTATGCGCGCGTATTTTCTTTCAAATGTTGTTATGTTATGCGCTCGACGTCTTTGCACATTGGGCATTCCCATTTGTGCTCTGTCCTCAGCTGCAGCAGCCATCCTAACGTCCATTTGCTCACCGTACCCATGAGAAGTTGATTAGTATACCTTCTCTCTCTACCATGCAGACGACACTGTCTGGCATGTCCAAACTTAACTCCTAATTCTCGCACTCGTTCCAATGTCTGAGACTCGCCCACATCACATGATAAATGAGATCGTACCGCATTTATGACATCAGCTCTGTCCATACTTCTTCCCGCCTGAGTTGGGGCAATGTTTGCAAGAAAGTCAGCAAGCTCGTTACCCTGCACGCCAGCATGTCCAGGTATGTACAGCCAAGTCATTTTCTTTCAAAGGGTTAACTAATTCACTAAGATAATGATACAATGAATACTCCAATACAGTGGATACAAAGCAAAAGGCCGTCCACGCAAAAGGTAGACCTCAGATAACAGAGGCGACGAAGGACACTGTTTATAAAGCGTACACAAAATCCGGTTCTATAAATCTCTTCTTATCCTGACGCTGTGAGGCAAAACAGGATTAAAGAAAAGTAAAGAAAGAAAGACTAAAACAATCATCAGATCGATTGATTAGAAAATCATCCAGTGGCGGCTCGTCATTAAGGGCCAGTGGGGCTGGGCCCCACCAAAAATAAGGTGTAACGTGTATTTATTATTTTATACATTCAAATATACCCAAACTGAAACCATGATTTTTCCGATAATTTCCGTCTGGCCCCACCAACAAAAATGATCACGAGCTGCAACTGGTATGATCATCATCTCCGTAGCAGCGGCGAGGGATACCGACGTAATTTTGAGAATGGTAGCAATGTGTAGAAATTTTATTAGTATTAATCATTTTTGTCAGGGCAATGCTTTTCTTACCTACTCTCAACGATTTTCAACCACCAAGGGTTCTTTTAGCTTGAACTTGGGACTTGGCGTTTTATTGTCTCATTCTGGTGGGACTAGGATTATAGCCCACCTACATTGAGGTAAAGTTCAGCTTGAACTTGGGACTTGGCGTTTTATTGTCTCATTCTGGTGGGACTAGGATTATAGCCCAGCTACATTGAGGTAAAGTTCAGCTTGAACTTGGGACTTGGTGTTTTATTGTCTCATTCTGGTGGGACTAGGATTATAGCCCACCTACATTGAGGTAAAGTTCAGCTTGAACTTGGGACTTGACGTTTTATTGTCTCATACTGGTGGGACTAGGATTATAGCCCACCTACATTGAGGTAAAGAATCGATGGACAAATAGCCGTTCCACATTGGACGGGAACCGTGTCCTTTTGCAGTGACAGACAAGCACCGTAGCTCAACGATCTTTTCACCTTGCACCCGTGTGTTGCTGGGGCTCGCAAGGGGAGCAAAGAATAGTAACACTGCGACCTACAGGGCATGTCGTAAGAGGCAACTGACGTAGTAGCCCCGGCAACACACAAGCGGTGAAGGTATTAAAACGACACTGTTAGGTTCTGCTAGCGCACATGTCTAGGTGATAATGCGACTAGCACACATATGTAGGTACTAATACGACTAGCACACGTATAGATACTAATACGACTAGCACACACGTGTAGGTACTAATACGACTAGTACACACGTGTAGATACTAATACAACTAGTACACATGTGTAGGTACTAATACAACTAGTACACATGTGTAGGTACTAATACGACTAGTACACATGTGTAGGTACTAATACGACTAGTACACATGTGTAGGTACTAATACGACTAGTACACATGTGTAGGTACTAATAAGGCTAGTACACATGTGTAGGTACTAATACAACTAGCATACAAGTGTAAGTGCTAATACGACCAGTGTACAGAATGCTGTGGTACCCGAGGATTTGCTTCATAACTATTTATTACGGATCCATAAACATGGGAAGGATCCTAAACTGCTCAGCAGCTACCACATACTCACCTTGCAAAATACATATAGCAAATTATTAGAGAAGATAGTGGCCATAAAGGTAATGTGCCACTTAGACACGGACTTCATCCTTCCTGACAGTTTGGGTAGCTACGGGACAATGCGGGCACATTTGCTTATGATGTTTATGAAGGCTTCCAATCCAAGCAAGAGACTGTTGCTGTGGCCATCAATTTGGAGACTAGCACACATGTATAGGTGCTAATATGACTAACACACATGTGTAGGTGTTAACACACATATGTAAATGTACAAAACATAACATCAAGCTGTATTGATGAAAGCATTATTGAATTCCTACAATACGACACGCCACCTGATAAACAAATTTGGGAAGTTATAAATTCTCCGACAAGCCACCTCATGAGCCAAAATTTATGATACCAACAATTTATATAATGTTTGGTTAGAATAAAGCAGGTGAATTTTAAAAAAAGAGCTCTCAACTCTGCACATTCCAATAGTACTCTGTTGTTTAACATAGAGAAAGGTATAACATATTTTTGTGCAGACAGTATTCATTACATATTTTGTTGTTAAAAAACCTTATGTACACATATGGTTTTAGTGTCGCCAAGTGGTTACCAAGGCCCAAATTAGGGGTATAAAGAATAGAACCACTGTTACCTGCCACACATGTCGTAAGTGCCGACTAAGGAGGTTGGACATGGGACTAGCTACCACACCCCGTTAAAAAACACTAGATAGCTACAGAAACCACAACCAAGAAAAATGATAGCTCACCGCCCGAGGAAGAAGAAGGACTCTGCAGGGAGGGAATCATGCAGTGAATGCAACAAAATGGGGAGAGAGTGGAGAGATCTGGAAAAGGTGGCCTCAGATAGGATGGTTTGGAAGGCCTTGGTTATGGACATATGCTTCTCTAGGAGCGAAGGGTGAAGAATAAGAAGATGGTTTTAGTGTGTGCATGTTAGGAGATCAAAGCAACATCAGCTTTTAAAAGTCTAAATAAAATATGGAACTACAAGTTATATAGTATTAAAACTAAATTACGAATTTTCAATTCAAATGTTGTATCAATCCTAACATATGCCAGCAGAGTTGGAAAATGACTAAAGATATAGAAAGCAAGTTGAATGCATTCGAAAATAGATGTCTGTGAAAAATAATGAACATAAAATGGAACGGATTCAGGAGAAGTAATGAAATCAGAGAAATGTCAGGTTCACTAGTAACAACTGTTATATGAGGGAGAAGATGGAGATATGTTGGACACACCTTGAGAAGAAATGATCAAAGAATATCAAAGTAGGTATTGAAGTGGGATGCAAAGTATCAAGAATGAGAGGACGACCTAAGGAGACCCTGAAACGTACTTTGCTGAGAGAGGCAGGAAATATCGGTCTGAGTTCCATGGAGGAGATTGAGCGAGTTGCCCATGATAGAGCGGTATGGAGAAACTGCTTTCAGGTTCTATGTAACGTATAACGGTATGAGAGGAACTATTATTATTATGTTAGGAGATAAACAACAATAAATTATGGGTTGACAAAAAAAAATGGTACAATAAACTGGCCTAAGAGTTAATGCAACATGAACACAAGTGCATGGATCGCCTATGAAAATAAAATCGTGGCATAGCCTAAAGGACGTAGCCATCAACCACAGTAAACGAGTCGTTGATTTTCTAAGCACCACTTATACGTTCAGCAGTTTGCCATTGCTTTTTGAACGGTGATGTCTATTTTTACCTTTTGTAAAAATCCCACGGAAACGAATTTGCTTCCAAACTTGCCCACCGTGGGGTTTGAACCAGGTACGTTTGGGTTAGTGATCAAGCTCACTACCGCTTGAGCTACAGACGCTCACTATAGGATCGCCTATAGTAAAGTTAATAACTATACACTAGTGATCACATGCCATGGAAATTTCAGGGTCTAAGGCCAACTTGGTCCCAACAAAAAATACATAATTGGCAACTCGTTGAATCTCCTATATGGAATTGAGTCCGATATTTCCCACCTCGCTCAGCAAAATTTGAGAGATGCAGTAGCGTAGTTGTTAGTGAACTCACTTCTTAGGTGCATGGTCCGGGTTCAATTTCACAGTGAGCATGGAATATATTTCCAGGTCGATCCAGCTTCAATTTGGTACTAGGAAAAGCACTGGGAATTAAAGGCGACAGGCATGATTTTTACCACATCAACCAACGTGTGCCGACAGTCGATAAAAAATATGTGCCTATAACCATATTACCCAATATACCTCGAGTTATAAAAAATGAGCTCCTTTACTTTTCTTTTTACTCAGTAAAGTTTAATTCAGGTTTCCCTAGGATGTCCGTACTTTCTTGAACCCTTCACTTCCCACGTCAATGAGTGCCTTATGTTCTGATATCCCAGAATCCAATTTTAGTATATCTAACCTCGCCCAACCTCCTTAGTCGCCTCATACGACATGCGTGTGTGGCAGGTAACAGTGGTTCTATTCTTTACACCCCTAATTTGGGTCCCGGTAACCACTCAGGTGACATGGACTATTACCAAACACTAAAAGAATAGTACAAGCAGATGCAGACAATGTTGGTGCACACTGCGGCAGTTGGTAAGGGATGTGTTAAAATCAAACAAAAAGACAACATCTATAACTGAAAATTCAGCAACATATAATACTAAACAAGATCAACTAAATAACAAATCCTGACAACAACAAAAAAAGGTAAGCAACCCAAACAATGAACCAAAAAATTAATAATCAGAATATTACCTAACTCCAAAATGTAGACATCAAGTACCAGGATATACCAGCCTGCTAAAAGTTCAAGGTTTAAGACATGCTGGGTACAATTTTGTTACAAATATTGCAGTACAATTTTATTACAAGAGTTTTTCAGGTGGGTATTGGAGCATCTGGCCGAATGGATTAGAGCGTGACTCCCATGCGGGAGACCCGGGTTCAATCCCTGGTAAGACCAAGGAGTGTTTTTTCTACCGAGGGCATAAAGAAAACATCTTAACCTGAACAGTTTCGCGGCGACTGCACTAGCCATGCGGTCATTAAATTCCACAGGCTCATGTCCCTTCTGTCCTACAACCCCTAAAAAGCGGTATTACAGGCAGTAATGACAGTGTTTTCCTTTTTCAGGTGGGCTGTGATGAAAGCGACGTTCCACGAGGGACATGCTACTTGATGATGATGATATTTCAATACAATTTTGTTACAAGTATTTCAATCTCTAATATTTCAATACAATTTTGTTACAAGTATTTCAATCTCTAATATTTCAATACAATTTTGTTACAAGTATTTCAATCTCTAATATTTCAATACAATTTTGTTACAAGTATTTCAATCTCTAATATTTCAATACAATTTTGTTACAAGTATTTCAATCTCTAATATTTCAATACAATTTTGTTACAAGTATTTCAATCTCTAATATTTCAATACAATTTTGTTACAAGTATTTCAATCTCTAATATTTCAATACAATTTTGTTACAAGTATTTCAATAGCTAATATTTCAATACACTTTTGTTATGAGTATTTCAATCTCTAATATTTCAATACACTTTTATTACTGATATTTCAATCTCTAATATTTCAATAAAATTTTGCGACAAATATTTCGCTTGTGTGTTGCTGGGGCTTGCAATGGGAGCAAATATTAGTAACACTGTGACCTACAAAACATCTTGTAAGAGGCGACTGAGGTAGGGGCCTAGGGAAGTTACCCTAGTAAATAAAAAGTAGAGCAGAAATCGGACATGGTGGCCTACACACATGTGCAGACAGAAAATCAGTTTTATTTTCTCTGCAACAGAAAAAACTTTAGACTTTACAGAGGGATTGAACTCAGGATGTTTCCATCAGGAAACTCTACCACGTTTAACTATTTGCCCACTCACTCTGAATTATTTTATTTAGTTTATTAACTCTTTCCACGATTTAAGCCGCACACTGCGCCACGGCAGAAGTCAGTTGCACGCATTAAGCAGCACACTGCGCCATAGAGTTGCTTCCCTTATAAGAAGTCTTTCTAGTTTTACTTTTACTGTTTTACTTCTACTACTTTTCAACCTTGTTATTCTATTGGGTTGTCCAGTTTTCTTCAATTTAGTATATAATAATATATATATGTTTATTTATTGACGAGTAGTTGGGATTGTTTATTTTTTGTTTTTACTTCCTTGAATTAACTGATGAAAAATTGAGGAAATAATCGCGTGGAAAGAGTTAAATTGGAATTTGATTAGTCAATTTACGAAATTTGATTTATTATATTGAATTTGTTGCATTTAGTATGACAACAAGTAGTATGACAATGGAAGTACTGATGGTGACTAAGGAACTATTCTGTCTGGAGTCACAAAACTACACACATGCGTTCATTCTGAGCAATTCATTGAGCATGATTCAAAAGTTGGAGGCTGGTTTGGTGAGCAGGCAATGGACTGAATCACAATCATTCATTCAATATTTGAACAGCTTTATATTCATTATTTATATAATTATTTTCTACCTGCTGGGACGACTTATTCAATTCCATCTTGGTCTCTGGAATTGATTGATTGATTGGGCCATCATCATTGTACTTTGGTGAGTAATCATGTGTGCTACGATCTCTGTCCTACACAGGAAGACCTCAGTGGCAGTCCACAAACTCCATAGCACCGGTGATGGTCCCGATGTAATGTTGAAGATGGTGAAAATAGTTTGTAGGAATTTTATGTTTTTAATTTTTCTAATGAATTTTGCCCAGGCAGCAGCTTTCCGCCTGTACTAGGACCAGTGTACTAGGACCAGTGTACTAGGACCAGTGTACTAGGACCAGGTACGACCGTTCCCCAACCTCAAGGTATTAGTTAGCGGACTAGACCGGTAGTTAATAGATAGATAGGATGGTAGAAATGAGATAGGTAGAGACTATAGTGCTTGCACATCAAAGCTGCGCACTACGAGCAGAATAGCAGCACTAGAACGAGACTAGTTTGACGTAGATTAGTTAGTGCTGCTTAGCGACGTAGTGACAACAGAAGAGAAGGACCCAAACAATGGACACGAACGGACGTGTTTTGTCTGTCTGTGTTATAACATCGATTAAACATGTATACTACTGAACTGAATTGTATCCTTACTTTTAACTGTAATCGTGGTGTGCAAGTCAATGTAATGGTGTCACTATCTACCATCATATACAAGATATATAATCCAGCGCCTTAAGCAAATATCAACTTAACCTTAATGTATTCAGATACTAATGAAAGATTCAAACACAAAAACTGTAGACAAACAAAGCTAACTTACCAAACCCTTCTTCAATTTTGCCTTGGAAATAGTCAGCAAACCAGTTATTTTCTTTATGATGTCCATCTCATCTTCGATTTCCTCTTGGAGAAGTTCTTCAAGCACATCCTCCAGAGAAATAATACCAACAATCTCCTCAGGGACATTTCAAACAACAATGACAGTTTTGATAAGACTGAAAAATGAATGAAAATCGTGACATATCCTTTACAGGACTTAGCCATCAACAACAGTAAACGAGAAGTCGATGGTGAACAGTATTGAATATTATAATCTTCTTCCTTGCGTTCGGTTTCGTATGCTTATCTAAACCATGAGATGGGTTGCCTCTATGAAGCTGCATGTCAGTTTGATTTCTTCGAGAGATTCCCATAGCTTGCTCTATAAGCTTTGTTCATGAGGCCATGTGTATATTATAATAATAATTCCTCTCATACTGTTATACATTGGTTATTGGTTACTAAACTGACGTCATTGCACTCCGGGCAGACCCATAGGTGCTCAGTTTCCTCCAACAGATATTGAAGAGCATGCATACTGCTGGTTCCCGTAGCTCGCTGATTAAACACACCCTCACTCTGCCTCTCAGGCATCCAGTTCGACTTGTACAATGGGTAACTCCAAACTGCCTAAATCGCTTGATCGATTCAACATCGATTTTAGTGTCCTCATCCAACAGACAGTTGTGAAGAGACCAAAGAACATCCCCTTATCCACCTTCAACTCCCCAACAATTTATGTTGTTGATGCAAGCCTGTCCACTCTCTCATTACCGTAAACACCCGCATGACCAGGACAGTATATCCACGTAAGCCTCTGGATACATTATACATTACATATGATCTGCATGCAATTTATCCATACCGCTCTGTCCTGGGCAACTCGCTCAATCTCTTCCATGCAATTGATTCCAATTTTTCTTGCCTCTCTCATCGCAAAATTTGTTTCAGGGTTTCACTAAGGCGTCTTCTCTTTCTTGAACCCTTTGCCTCGCACTTCAATGCCTACTTTGGTATTCTTTGATCATTTCTTCTCACAGTATGTCCAACATATCTCCATCTTCTCCCTCTTATAACAATTGATAAGACTAACAAACATTATTGGTTATTGGTTACTGAACTGACGTCACAGCACTCCTGGTAGACCTATGATTGCTCAGTCTCCCCCAACAGATTTAGAAGGGTATGCATACTGATGGGTCCTGTGCCTCGCTGGTTAAACACACTTCGCTCTCTGCCATTCAAGCATCCAGCTCTACTTGCACAATGTGTAATTCCAAACTCCCTAAATCGCTCTATTGGTTAAACCAGCATGTGGTGCCTATATTGAAGCATTTTAGAGACACTGTAGAAGTATCTCTAAAGCGTTTTTTCTGTCCACCAACCAGCCATCTGCCCCTTTCAAGCTCGCCATACATCAACTGTTTTGGGATGCATTTATCAGGCATCCGAACATCGTGACCGGCCAAACTCATCTGGGCCTTCTGTAGCAGGGTGTTGACGCTTGAGATCTTTGCTCTTATGAGGATTTTGGTATCTGGAATTTTGTCCTGCCATTTTATTTTTAGTAGTCTACATAGACAATGGAGCGTCTGGTTGAATGGAGTAGAGCATGGCTCCTATGCAACAGACTCATGTTAAATCCACGGTAAGGTCAAGGATTTTTTCTGTTGTGGGCATAAAAGAAAAATCCTAACCTGAACTGCTTCGATGCGACTGTATTAACCACGCGGCCATAAAATTCCTCAGACTCGCGCACCTGTCCTACACTGCCCTAAAAGTTTTTTTAAAATTGTTAAATTATTTTTACACAGACAAATTGTATGGAAGTGCTTTAGTTGTCTTGCGTGTCTGCTATCCACTGACATTGGTTGGGTACCATGGATAGAAAGACAGCACACCGGAAACAATGAGGATCATTTGTAAATATCTTATATGTCAACCATAACATGAAATCGCCAGTGTTGCAGGACTTACTGGGAGAGCAAAGAACAGCAACACTGTAACCTACAAAGCATGGAGTAAGTGGCGACACAAGATGTCAACTAGACAGCATGGGGCCATCCTTTGACATGATTACCAGAAACACAAAGGTCCTCAGTGCGCCAGCCAACCAGCAAAGTAGTCTGCCTAAAGTAACATCAACACGCCAGTCATCCAGCATAAAAATCAAACTTCAAACAAATCCAACAAAAGCGATAACCTAGAAAGACACACACACACCAGATCAACACTAAAGTCCTTCTCAGGGCTACACCCAGATCAACACATAAGTCCTTCTAATGGCTACACCCAGATCAACACACAGTCCTTTTCAGAGCTACACACAGACCAACACAAAAGTCCTTCTTAGGGCTACACCCAGATCAACACACAAAGTCCTTGTCTGGACTACATACCAGAACACAATACTTAACAAACAATTCTTTTTAGAACTAGTCCCAGGCTATATGACAGCACCAAGAGAAAAGGTAAATATATTTTGGTATAACCAAAAGAGACATCCGTTTTAGGATGAAAACAGTGTACCTCGACCATATATAGGCTTAATTTACCACCACCTAACAAACAAAGGTATGGTTTAGCTAGGCACTAGCTACCTGCGGTAGGAAATTTTAGCTACAAAATCCAACCAACCATTAACTAGTATGAGTTGGATGTGGGTCTATGGCCCTAACCAGGGGTTAGAAAAGGCATGAGAGAGAGAGAGAAAGAAATATAAGAAATGGATATAGAGAATGATCTGAATGCAAAAAGAAAAGCAAGCAAACTATCAAACTATCATACATTTTCATGAGCTTCACTATCCACATTCAGATTTCTGTTGGTCTCATCAACATCTTCGAGTAGAACTGCTGCCTCTCCCTGTGAAATCTCTATCTGCAAGTTTGTTTCATTTTTCTTTGATTGCTTTACCACAGCAAGATGACCTGTGGATTACATGAGTAATTCAAACAACAGCATTTGACCAGTACTTGTAAATTGCTTGTTGCTTTAAAATATTAAAGAACAAGTTATTTGTGAACTGCATTGTATATTCCTTCCTTCAAAACAATTGTACAACTAATCTTACAGCATAAATAAAGTAATTTATCATTCATCATTACTACTATTATTCCTCTCCACTCCTCATGGGTGGACATCTGTAGCTTAAGCGGGTGTGAGCTCAAACACAACCTATGCGTACCTGGTTCAAACTCCACAGCAGGTAGTTTGGAAGCAACTTTGTTTGGAGTGGATTTTACGACCGTAAAAATTAACCTCACCGCTCAGAAAGCAATGGTAAACTACTGAAAGTATAAATGTTGCCTAGAAAATCGATGACACAGTTTACTGTGGTTGATGGCTAAGTCCTGTAAAGGATATGTCACGATTTTCATTTTCCACTCCACACGGAGCACAGGGTCTCAACAGTTGTCTTCCGCATTTTCCAATCTCTGACTGTTTTCCTTATGGCTTCTCAGGATAGTTCAGCATTCTTCAGTTCCTCAAGAATACTGTTTCTCCATACCTATTTAGGACACTATATTTTCTTTTCCCTTGCGGGTTCCACTCAAGTGCTTGTCTAGTGACACTTGACTATGTCTTCCACAGGGTATGTCAAGCCCATTGTATTTTTCTGCTCGCAACCTGGGTCATCCATGGGTTCTTGTACTGTTCTTATTCACAGATCTGTGTTTGCAACTCTGTCGTATCATCTCATCTCTTGTCATCCGTTGACAAATGTCTGAATCCTATTTGTATTAAACTTGTTGACTCGTCACGTTTTCAAGCCATACAACAAAACAAATTTCACATTTGAGCTGAACATCCTGAGCTTTGTTTTAGTAGTAAGATGGCAGTAGATCTCCACACTGTGCGCAGGAGAGCAATGGCTTGTCTGGCTTCCATAATCCTGGCATTAATGTCATCCACTGTACCTCCTGATTGATGGATCTTACTTCCAAGGTAGACAAATTCCCAAATATTTTCTACAATTTCGGGTCTTCCTGAATGGTGCTGTTTCACAGGTGGGTCATCATTGGTCTACAATGCGGGCAGAAGTATGGACAGAGCTGATGTCATATATGTGATACATCATCATTTATGTGATATGGGCGAGTCTTAGACACTGGACCGATTGCAAGAATTAGGAGTTATGTTTGTACATGCCAGACCATGTTATCTTTGTGGCAGAAAGAGAAAATATACTAATCAACTTCTCATGGGTAGGGTTAGCAAGTGAATTTTGGGATGGCTGCGCAGCAGGGGACAGAGCATTCATTGGAATGTTCAATGTGCCATGACGTCGATCGCATAACATCACATCGGTATATAGTAATTTCTAAAACAAACAAAATAAACTTACTTTTTCCAGTTTGAAACAGATTCAGCAAATCAAATAATGGCATGTCTGGGTTAATAAACATAGCTGATCGTGAATAGAAGTCATCTCCCACAAGGCATCTAACAGGAACTTCATCATCTGGATCAAACTTAATCAGTGTCTTCGTAAGCAGCAATGCTACAATGTTGGAACGGTCATGTTCAAAAACAGGTATACGTGAGTGGCCACGATGAATAATCTGTTGAAAAGAGAACCACACAGAATGAAAACTTCTTTGAATGCTCCATATCAAGCACTTTTTAAACCACTCTTGTGATTTGTATGTGATCTGAGCCTAAGAGCGATTGTACATTGTGCCAGTTATGCACCTACATGTATGGCCTACTTGTATGGCCTACTTGTAGACACATTTGATTTCTGCGACACTTTTTATTTACTAGTGTAGCTTCCCTAGGCCCCTGCCTCAGTCACCTCTTATGACATGCTTTGTAGGTCGCAGTGTTACTATTCTTTGCTACCCTTGTGGGCCACAGCAACACACGGGTGAGAATGAAAATAATGAGGGGCTATACAAGTGTTTCCCAACGTGGGCCCACACTCCACAGGGGGCAATTTGTTTGTTAAAGGGGCAATTAAATACTTATATGGTCGTTTCTTCTTTGCTGTCCCTGAAAAGGGTATTATTTATATAAAGGAAGACTGCAGTAAAACTATGTAGGAATGACAAAACAAGTAAAAACAAAGTACTGTAGTTTTACAAAGTACAAAAACAATATACAGCGACGTTTTGGCCAAAAGGCCTTTATCAAGCAAAGGATACAAAAGAAACAAAGAAATTCAGACTTTTATCGCCCTGAGTGGTTACCGGGTTCAAATTGGGGTGTAAAGAATAGAGCCACTGTTACCTGCCATGCATGTCGCAAGAGGCGACTAAGGAGGTTTGGCGTGGGCTAGCTACCCACACCATTAAAAACACTAGATGGCTACAGAACGGAGAGCGAACCGAGTAAACGATGGCTGAAACTGGACACATCGCCAAAGGATAAGCACCAGAGCTCCAAATGGTGCTGAAGATGAGACATAAAACACATCAATGCTAAGGCTGCATGAATCAGATTTCCACATGAATAGAATTTATGGGGAAATCTGGTACATTGGTCTGGGCGGTGATCGCGAGAGACTTCTTATACTAAAAAGGGCTTTAAAGCCAAAGGACTGACTTCATTGCACCGGATTTTGCCCCATATGGCTCGGTCTCTCTCAGCAGAAATGGGACGCCACCTGCCGAGAGTATTGCCCAAATCACAAACTCCGTAGCTCCGGCAATAATCCTAGAGGTCTCTGGAAAAATTGCACTTAGAACAGAAGGCCGGGTCCGGATTCGAACCCACGACCTTCGACTGCAAGGCAAAGGGCTTAACCACTTAGCCACAGAGACTTCTTATACATGTACAGTCAGACAATATATCCCTAATGCATCTAAAATGAAAATGTGTGACTAAAAATGTGAAAAACTAGAAATGGAAAGAAAATTATAAAACAATAATAAGCAAATAAAAAAACTGTCATTACTGCCTGTAATACCGCTTTTTGGGTGGTGTAGGTCAGGAGGGAGTGGAATTTAATGCCGCATGGCTAGTGCAGTCGCTGCAAAACTGTTTAGGTTAGGAATTTTTGTTTATGTCCTCAACAGAAAAAACCCCTTGTCTTTACCACGGATTGAACCCGGGTCTCTCGCATGGGAGTCACACTTTAATCCATTCGGCCAGACACTCCACTGATACATACATAACAATAAAATATATACATAGCATATACATATTTAACACATACACATATATTATGGAAGATGAGTGGAAACTATTAAGAATCATAACGTTTTATAACTTTATATGGTACCTTGCAACTTCATGGACTAAATACACTTCACTCCTATGCTTCTGCAGTTAACTGCAGGGGACGTCACATATTCCTGGTTTAAATTAAATAAATAAAAGATGATAATTAACGTCATCACTCACATCATTCATCGTTTCATGGTCCAGTTTTGCATTTACATCCAGCATAAATACTTCATCAATGCTCAGCATTGCATCTTTGGCTGTCTTACTCTTCATGTCCAAGCAACCCTGAATGACAAATAATATTTAGTAAAATTATGACAAGGCATATGATAATGTATCACTAGTAACAACTGTTATAAGAAGGAGAAGAATAATGTCTGGCATGTCCAAACTCAACTCCTAATTCTCACAATCGTTTCCCGTATCTGAGACTTATAAATGAGCAAGTACCGCGTTGATGACATCGGTTCTGTCCATACTTCTGCCCACATGAGTCGGGGCATTATTTACAGGTCACACATAATCTTTGTGTCTGCTGTCAGGACAAAGTTTAGTCTTTGTTTAGATCACTGTGGTAGACCAATAACTTCTGGCTCAGTTCTGTTTTATCTGACTAGATCTGATGTTGAAAGTCATTGCGAGCTGAGCAGTCCTTGAGTAAATGTCTTGGACTTTCAATTCTATATGGATTTTCTTCATCTGTATACAATATCTTAACTCTTAGTGAACCACGGCAAAAGCCATGTTTTTACAATCCATTTGTTTTTAGAATAAAAAACGTACTTTAATGTGGTTCCTGGTAAAAACGCACTCGGTCCACAAGGAATTAAGCCCATCAAGCTGACCCAGTAAAATAGTGACCAGTTCTCATGCAAACTAAGGTGTCACTACAAATGGGAATTTCAAACCTAGGATCAAGCGTCTAGGAAGCATGTGCACTAACTACTGTGTCTAGGAAGCATGTGCACTAACTACTGTGTCAATGTGGCTCTTGAACTGTACCAAGTATGTTGTAAAAAGTGATTGAATAAGGCATTGTAGGACTAACTTCTTTATCATATGAAATGAGATAATTTATGAGAAAGTAAGTGCTATGGTGTAGGGTTCCTGCAAGAAGGTTAACTGTGATGGCAATTATAACCATTAAAGTAAATTATTAAACTGCTTCTTTTTCTTCTTCGAACGCTCCATATCGACCACTTGTTAACCAATCTTTGTCATTTGTATGTGATCCTAGCCTAAGAGCGATTGTATGCTGTGTCAGTTATGCACCTACTAGTAGGCCAGCTCATCTGATTTCTGCTACGCTTTTAATTTATTAGGGTACCTCAGACACCTCTTACGACATGCCTTGTAGGTCACAGTATTTCTATTCTTTGCTCCTCTTGCAAGCCCTGGCAACACACAGGATAATTATTAAACAAGATATAACTACATAGAATTGAGTCGAAGAGAGGATTGTCTGAACTTTCAAAGATCATTGAAAAATAGAGAATTAAAAACCTTAATAATGGTCACTTCATCCTGAGTGAGAGTATCCTCTCGTACAGTGATGCCCTTTTCACGTGTGGATATACCATGAATATCAATCAAAGCCTTCAACTGAGCTCGTCTATAGAATGTTCCATGATCTGTTCCAAAGCAGCAATCCAGTAACTTTGACAAAGGGTATGTGATAACGAAGAGCAGGCCAATTAGCAAGTATACAAGCCTGAAATAGATATCGATAACAGTGAAGTTGATAGAAGTTAATAACAATGTATTAATACTATCTATATCCTCTTCGTGTCCCAATTGACACATAAGGCTTTTACAAGAGATTTCCACTGTTGCCGTTCTACTGCCTTTCTACCAACCGTCTCCCACATCAGACTACACTCCTTCAACTCTCTCTCCGCAGTTCTTCTCTATATTTCCTTTGGACGTCCAGGCCTTCTCTTCCCATCCGCTGTCCATTTGAGAGTTGTCCTAGCCAATTCCCCTACTGAATGCATTAAATGGTTACTGTTTAACTCAAATGTCAATGCTCTTCTCCTCTTCTTTTAAGGAATAACTTCATTGCACCGGGTTTTACCTCATATGGCTCGGTCCCTCTCCGCAGAAATGGCACGCCACCTGCCGAGAGTATTGCACAATGCACAAACTCCATAGCTCTAGCAACAATCCTAGGGGTATCTGGAAAATACTGTATACGTGAACAGAACGGCACGGTCTGAATTTGAACCCATGACCTTCGACTCACAAGTCTGTATGGTGGGAAGACATGGAGAACAACTAGGGGGAATACCAAAAAGTTGCAGACATTCATCAATAGATTCCTGCGCAGGATATTCCATCTATGATGGTATGACAAGATCACAAACAAAGAACTGTGTGATAGCGTGGGACGACAGTAGGTGGAACAAGAGATGAGGGGCAGAATGTGGCAATGGATAGAACATACACTGAGGAAACCTCCTGACAGCATCACAAGACAGGCCCTCTGATGGAACACCCAGGGTAATAGAGATATGGGAAGACCCAGAAACGTCCTTACGTGGGAGCTGGAAACGGAATACAAGAAAATTGGGAGAGAGTAGAGATCTGGAAAAGACTTGGATAGGAGGACTTAGTTGGAAAGCGTTGGTTGTGGACTTATGCCTCCCTAGAAGTGAAGGATAAAGACCTGGTTATTGGTTACTGAACCGGTGAAATAGCACTCCGGCAGACCCATAAGTGTTCAGTCTTCCGCCAACAGATGTCAAATGGTATGTACTCTGATTATTCCTGTGGTTTGCTAATTAAAAACACTGTCACTCTGTCCCTCAGGCATCCATTTCAACTTGTACAATTTGTAACTCCAAACCTTGTAAACGCGGACAGATTCAACATCAATTTGTGTGTCCTCATCCAACAATTGGTCGCCAAGAGACCAAAGAAAATCCTTCTTATCCATCCTCAAATCCCTGACAATCAATGTTGTTGATATAAACCTGTATGTTCTCACAATGCAGCAAACACCTGCATACCCAGGACAATAGATCCATGTAAGCCTCTGGAGGTTGGAAACCTCTATAGATGACATCCACTCATACCGTAACCAGTCATTTTGAACCTTCTGAAGAATTGACTGAGAGTCAGATACAACAACAGTCTCAGTAAACAGAATTCCCAAGAGGCACTGTAGGGTAGCAGTAGCTGCCTCAAGTTTCATCCTCATAGTGTAAGTTTGTCCCTGGGCACGCAGGAGTCAGGGGTAATGAACAAACTGATAGATTGGCTGGCATGGCTACGATATCAGAGGGAGCTGCAATGGACCAAAATGACATTCTTAATGCACTGAGAGTCTTTTTGAACAGAAGAGTTTCAGGGTTGTGAGTCCCACTCGCTGACCAGATTGAGAGAGATGGGTGTCAGTATTGGTGCAGCCTGAAAAGAAAGACATACCAAATATGCAAAGAGATTGATTAATCAACATTGAGCTGGCGTGTTGGGCTGCTGGATGCTGCTGGATTTGTTGAGGCAGAGATCAGAGCACCTATAGACATGTACGAATTGCTATGATGATAGTCCTCTGATAACTGATAACTGACTGTAAGTAGTTGTCCTGTATACCCCACTTTGCTCTGCAAAATCATCTACCATGCACACTAGCCAAGAAACCCCATCCTGACTACTCACCATGATGCACAGACCCATCAGTATAAACACCAACATCATCATCATTTGCATTATCTTCTATCAACTGCTTAATTTCAGAAGGGAATGCTATGGAATTTGTGCACTGCTGTGGAGATATTCCTGCATAAGAAAGAGATTGGAGCACACATGGTTACTCACCGAAGTGCAATGATGATGGTCCTATCAATCCCTCAATCAGTATTCGTATTTTAATTATTGATTATTTTATTAATCTCTTTCATTTTCTTATTTATTGAAATAAATATACATATGTCTAATAATTACTAATTATTATATTTTAATTACCAACTTACTTTACTTGGAGATCTAACTTACAAGTACCTCTGAGTAAGGCTCGCCTGAATGGTGAGGGACAATGGTGATAAGGAAAGCAAGCCTTCACACAAAAACCAGAGGAGCATAGTAACACTGCGACCTACAAGGCAGGGGCTTACAAGTAAGAGGCGACTGAGGTAGGGTTCTAGGAAAGCTACCCTAGTCAATAAAAAGCATAGTAGAAATCGGATGTGTTGGTCTTCTTATGGCCTACTGACCTAGCGTACAATCAATCTTAGGCTTCTTTTTCTTCTTTGCGATCGCTATTTTGATGATTATACCATTAGATGCGTTCTTATGATGAAGTCAACTGTTGTCTGGAGCTTATCTCTGGTGCCATGTAGTTTTGAACGTAGTGTTGTGTTGTAGGGCCAGCATTCCTTTCTTGGGAGGA
Organism: Arion vulgaris; assembly: GCA_020796225.1. Lineage (NCBI taxonomy): Eukaryota > Metazoa > Mollusca > Gastropoda > Stylommatophora > Arionidae > Arion > Arion vulgaris. The sequence continues at coordinate 47,749,077 of CM036755.1, read as the reverse complement.
CATACAGGGGACAGTCTTGCAGAACATGTTCTGTGGTTTGTCAGCGGTGCCACAGGGGCACAGAGGACTCTTAGGCTCAAATCACATACAATTCACAATGAGTGGATTAACAAGTGATCGATATGGCACATTCGAAGAAGAAGATATTGTATTGTAATGAAACTGTTTCATAGTGTTGAAATCCTCAAACAGAATCTCAGTCTAAAATTAATTATGATCACGGAGACCAAAAATATGTTTAAAATATACATACGGAAGCAGCTTTGCACCAATTGCCAATCCATATCTGGTGCATATAGCTTGTGGCAGCACTCTGAAAGAGATACATAACTATGGTAAATATACGTAGTCCAACAATACACATTATCACATGAAAGTTGTATGTAAAACTAAAGAAAAAGTCATCAAAGAGGCAAGTGGCATATATGCAATAACTACAAGCAGGATGACTATGGAGGTCATGGTGGTGACAAAATCTCTGGAATGGTTACAGATGCAAACATTCACCCGTGCATGCATGCTCAGCGACTCTATGAGCATGAAACAGAAGATCAAGGCCGGTTATGTACGAAGGCAGCAGATACAATTAATGCAAAATGCAACAATCCAGACACTTACCTTCATCTTTGTCTTGGGTCATGCTGGGGTGAAAGGCAATGAGAGAGCAGATGCACTAGCAGACAATGCTATGATTGAGAATGGGTCTTCTATGGACAAAAGTGACATCATCAACGCTCTAAGAGAAAACATTTTCCCTGAGTAAGTTTCCCTACTGGTCCCGGCACCACACGGACGACTGACTTAAAAAAGCTTTAGTCAGACCTATAAGTGTTCAGTCTCTTTGACATGATGCACAGAGGTATGTATGTTAATATTTTGTGGTACTCTAGTTGTAAACATGCCTTATACTCAGTGGCAGTCTAGTTGTATTGTCAACTGTATCCTCCAAGAAGTGGTCCTAGCAAAATCGACCCCAACCAGGTGAGATGGCAGATAGTGGGTCAAGCTTCAGACCTGATCCCAACAAGAAAAGTTTCAGCTGATGGATAGTGTAATTGGCTTCCACTGTTACATTTAATATAAACAAAATATTTCAGTTTTCCAAAAATCATATCGTTTATTAACCATTATTCTTAAATGTTTTAATTACCAATTATTATTATTATTTTCGGTTGACCACTTTGAGTTCAGACATAATTGTGGTGCCAAATATGGCACCTCTCACTGATTTTTTGCATGAAGGCTTGCCTTCCTTATCGTCAGTGTTCCTTGTCATTCAAGCAAACCTTACTCTGACTTCAGAGGTGTTTGTAATTTAGATCCCCAAGTAAAGGATCAGGGTTTTTCTGTAGTCCAACCACATACCACGTGCACACTGAGAATTTTGGCCCAATCTGGCTCCAAACCCCAGACTTTCCATGACATGTGGTCATGAGCGCAGCATATTATCAACTTCACTATCAGCAACCCCAACTAATTATTATGTCATCTATAGAAGTTTCTAACCTCCAGAGGCTTAGGTAGATCTACTGTTCTGGGCATGCAGGTGTTTGCGATAAGAGAGCGGACAGACTTGCAGGACACTAAAATAGATGTTGAATCGATCCAGCGAATTAAGCTGTTTGGAGTTACCACTGTACAAGTAGAACTGGATAACTGAGGGCAGAGTGAGGAGGGTGTTTAATCAGCGAGCCACTGGAACCATCAACATGCATACTCTTCAATATTTATTGTGGGAGACTGAACACCTATGGGCCTGACCAGAGTGCAACGATGTCAGTTTAGTAACCAATAACCAACTAATTATTTTAAAATCCATTTCAATATTTGTTTTTAACTGCAATTAATTTTATTTTACCTCCATCAATATTTCTTCTTTAATTTACAAATTATACCCCTTTTTTCTTTCGTACTTCTCTGCTTTTTGTCATTAGAGGTCGCAGGTTTGAGTGCTGTTCGGCCACTGGCCTAATGGAACAACACTCAACATAAAACTACACAGACCTCTGTTTGAGCTACAAAAGACAGTGAAGTTTATACAAGAGACAACATTGAATATATAGACAATATTTCAAGCGAACAAAAGGAAGGATAGAAGGACAGATGATCGGTTTCCGAGATAGTGCACGCTGTTCTGTTGTGGAATTTTAAGATGTCTGTAACTTCATCAATTCATCTTTTTCAAATTATAAATTTGAAATTATAAACTTTACAAATTATACTTACTCTCCAAAAATAAAAACTGCTGTGACAGAAATGATGATAGCAATGATGGGGTTTGAAATCTTATCTAGGAAGATGGGCATTGCCTCCACAGCAGTTGAATTGGAAAGTACCAAAGTCACCATAAGCAGGTGATGACGTTTTACTACGGGCAGAATGCGACTAGCATATTTCTTTTCACTTGGAGTTCCTCCATCCTTCATTGTGGTCAGAGTGGTAGAATCTAAGGACATCAGACCTATGGTCAGCCCGGACATCAGTCCTACAAAAATCAAATTTCAAATATTTTTATATTTTCACATTATATTATTATATATAGAGGTCAAAACCCTCATACAGAGAAAATCTGCAGTAGACTGGAAGACAAACATTGGATATGATTATTGAAAAGACTTTCTTAAAGACCCAAACAAAACAGACCAGGTCATTATGTTTCGCTTATGTACCGGACACTGCAGACTCAACAAACACCTACATAGACTAGTAATAAGTAAAACAGCTCTCTGCCAGCGTTAACAGGCGGAACAAACACTGGCGCATGTCCTGCAAGACTGTCCTCTCCTGTGTGAGCTGAGAAACAACATGTGGCCCCACCCAGTCGACCTGAAAACTAAGCTTTGTGGAAACCTGACAGACCTGAAGCTGACTGCCCAGTTTGTGGTCCACAGTAAACTTAGTGCATGACCAGAGATCGCTGAAGAAGGAAACCTGACAGACCTGAAGCTGACTGCCCATTTTGTGGTCCACAGTAAATTAAGCGCATGACTAGAGATCGCTGAAGAAGTTTATATTATCATTCTCTCTGCTTTTCTTCTTCGTCCTGTCCCTGTACATGCCATTTTTAACATTGCGTCACAGTTTACAAAGAGGCTGTGATATCTGCTGCTTTCAGCATGACACATTCATTTTCAGTACTGCATATTCCGTACCAGGTTTGCCTTCCCTCTTTGATCCCTACATTCTTAGCCATCCTGCAGTAATGCAGCCTGTTATTATGGTCACCACTCGCATGAGTGGTTACCGGGGCCAAATTTGGGGTGTAAAGAATAGAACCACTGTTACCTGCCACGAATGTCATAAGAGGTGACTAAGGAGGTTTAGCTGAAATCCGATGCACATGTCCTAAACATGTAGATGTCTGCGTTTATGGGCCTACCAAACCAATGTGCAACGTATACACGTTCTTGGCGAAGATCAAACATATCACAAAGAGTGATTAAAATTGGTAGTAAAGAACAAACGCAAAGAAGAAGATGGTCACCACTAGAGGTGAAATATTGTCTTGTTTGGTTCTGGTTCGTTGACTTAATTCTGCCCTCTCATTCTCTATGTTAAGTTATATTCTTTATATCTATACTTCTATAGGATCCCAGCGTCAATATAATAGCCGTCCATCGCAAGTGATGATGACAACAATCTCAGACGTGTGCTGTTGCACCTCTCTGGTGTGTGCCGAGGTGACTGTAGAGTCCAATCCTAGAACAGAATCCCCGATCACAGGTGGGGCATACATGATCAAGGTTAGACATGTGCGTGTTGTGTGCTCTGTCTTTTCGGCTGCTCGTTTCTCTGTGACTCAACAATACGATGATTCTCAGCTATTCGGGTTCCTCTTTGTTGTTACAGCGCCACATTTGGCGATCTTGGCAAGGGATTCCCAGCACGTATTGTCTATATCGAAGCATTTCAGAGACACTTTAAGAGTGTCTTTAAAGCGTTTTTCTGTCCACCAGCTAAACGTCTGCCCCTTCAAGCTCGCCATACATCAACTGTTTTGGGATGCGTTTATCAGGCATTCGAGCAATGTGACCGACCCATCTCAGTTGGGCCTTCTGCAACAGGGTGTTGACACTTGGGATCTTTGCTCTTGTGAGGACTTCACTGTCTGGAATTTTGTCCTGCCAGTTTATTTTTAGTATTCTGAGTAGACAGCTTGTGTGGAAATGGTTTAATTTTCTTGCGTGTCTGCTATACACTGTCCATGTCTCGCTTGCGCACAGCAGCGTGGTTAGCACTATGGCCTGTCATAAACCCAACGTCAATACCCTGTTGCTGAAGGCCCAGGTGAGATGGGTTGATCACGTTGCTTGGATCCTTGATAAATGCATCCCAAAACAGTTGTTGAATGGTGAGCTTGAAGGAGGCAGATGATCAGTTGGTGGATAGAAAAATGTTTCAAAGACACTCTTAAAGCGTTTATAAAATGCTTTAATATAGATACCCCAATCTGGGAATCCCTTGCATAAGATCGTCAAATGTGACGCTGCAACATCACAAGAGGAACTCGCATAGTTGAGAATCGTCATGCTGTTGAGGCGTAGAAAAAGCGAGCAGCACTAAAAAACAGAACACACAACACCCACATGTCTAACCGCGATCATGTATGCCCCACCTGTGGTAGCAAATTGTGTTCCACCAGGATTGTACTCTACAGTCACCTCTACAGACATCAGACAGGTGCAACAACACAAGTCTGAGACTGTTGTCAAAATCATTCTTGATTGACGCTATTACATTAGGGGAAAACAATGCAATACTTCTGTCATCAATCCTCACTGGACAATAGGGAAACTGAAGTCCCTTATTGTTCTTGAACAAAACTGGTACATGATCTTTGAGCAAGTGAAGCCAAAGAGATGTAGTTCACTGATTAGTGGTGTAGATGTTGAATTGATTGATAGGACCATCATCATTGCACTTTGGGGAATAACCATGTGTGCTCCAATCTTTTTCTTACACAGGAAGATCTCAGCTGCAGTGCATGAACTCTGTAGCACCGCGAGGGTCCTCGATGTAATTTTAAAGATGGTGAAAATATTTTGTATATATATGTATGTTGGTCGAAACGTTGCTGTATTTTGTCATTGTTTTGTAATTTGTAAAACTACAGTACTTTGTAATTACGTGTTTTGAAAATATTTTGTAGGAATTTTATTTTTAATCTTTTCCAATGAATTTTTGCCTCCCCTTGATTTTGAACTGCCAAGGGCTCAAATTGAATACGGGACCTACGTTTTATAGTACCTCTCCGATAGGACTAGGGACTCGATCTCACCTAAACTGAGATCAGGAATCTCTGGAAAAATATCCAGATGGCTCCACGAGGGAGATAACCTGGTATCTTTGGCACGAGAGATGAGCACCTAACCTCTATGGTACTCATAAGTCCACTATCAAAATCATGGTCTAATCACACCATTAACTGGCTGGAACAGACAGTTACCTTAGGTGAAATAATTAAGACAGTGATTTGAGGAAATGCTACAGAAACATGTCTCCAACTATGGACCAAATAGTACATAATTCTCACCTGAGTAGAAGACTCAACAACTTTGCCCACTCTTTAACATTGCACATACTGCATCATTGCACTTCAATATTGCACACTCTGCAACATTGTACACTCTGCAACATTGCACACTCCTCAATATTGCATACTGCAACATTGCACACTGCAGCTTTGCACACTCTGCAACATTGCCCACTCTTCAACAGTACAGTGACCTTGATCTACGAGTCAACTGATGTGATGCACCAGAATGACCTAAAGGCTAAACAGAGCCCAACAGCAGAGGAAGAGAGAGTAAAATGGGAACCAATTTCTTCATCTTCTTTGAACGCTCTATATCGACCACTTCTCAATCACTCTGTGTGATTTGTATGTGATCTGAGCCTAAGAACGATTGTACGTTGTACCAGTTATGCACCTACAAGTAGGCTAGCACATCCGATTTCTGCACTGCTTTTTATTTACTAGGATAGCATCACTAGGGCCTACATCAGTCGCCTCTTACGACATGCATTGTAGGTTGCAGTAGTACTATTCTTTGCTTCCCTTGTGGCCCCCGGCACCACACAGGCAGGAACCAATTTGATCCAGGTCATGACAAGCATATATATATTTCTAAATATTTACAGCAATAGATTGGCACACAAATTAACTTGCACCAGCAGGCTTTATGTGGTGGGAAATGGACATCGTTGAATTAGACTATTGACTCCTCTGAAAAGGATTCTGAAGCTATTATGAAACAAACAAAAAAAGTGTCAACGAAACAAGTGAAAATGTTGAATCTGGTCCCAAGATCTGGTGAACCAAATCAGGCCTCTGGGTTTTCTAGAATGCTAGGGAATCTCTCTCTCAGTTTTTTCGGCTATTTTCATCATTCTTATTGTGATATTTAAACAGCCTTTGCCAAAAATGTATTTTTACGTCACATCGATGTTCAACGCCATTTGGAGCTTTAGTGCTTATCCTTCGGTGACGTATCCAGTTTCAACCAGCGTTTACTGGGTTCGTTCTCCGTTAGCCTTTGACTGTCCCCAGCTGACCTGCAAGGCAGCAGGCTGCTATTTTCTTTCAGGGTAGCGACCCTTAGACGACCTACCCTCCCGGGTTGTTGAGCATCATCTACCCAGGTTAACGGTCTTTATTTGGACTACTTGGTTTGCCTGCTGTCCAGATTTGTGTTTGTTTTACTCCCCTAGGCTTTGATTGTACCCAATCAAACTACAAGGTAGTAGTAATTCCTCGAGCAAAAACGCACACTGGATTTGAGCCTCTGCTGGGCTTTCCAGTTTTTCTGCACATTTTGGTGGTCCGCTCACCCCTACACCTGCCACGCCCCCCTCAGCACTATGCACCTCTGCCATACCATTGGGCCACCGTGCACCTCTGCCCAACCGTGCATCGTCTGCATGCGTGTTTGCTCTGCTTCAGTGCCTGTTCCATGTGTCTATTGGTTCTCACCATGCACACATTCGCCATGCCTCTAGCTTGTCCAGACACACGAGGCTCAACTCGGGCTCCCACCTCAGAGCTCCGAGTTTTGCCCTATGTGGGCCCACATGCAACTCATCACGGGCCCAAAGTTTTGCTCCATGTGGGCCCACGTCTCTTCTCTGGATGTACCCCTCATCCCTTTATGTTTATCCATTCAACTTTTCCCATCGGCCAGGAGAGATGTGCATTAATAGTCACTCTGGGATTCCGTCTGCCTGTGTTGCGAGCGGATCTCATCCAACGTGACTATGTCTGAAACACTACTTAAACCAGAGTAGCTCTCCCTCGATCCCTACCCGCTTAGCCAGACAAGATCCGTTGTCTGTTACCAGGGTCACCATGTGGAGGTGGAGTAGGATCTTGATTAGTGCCAGCTCACTAATCCTGGCGCGGTGTTGTCCCTATGTGCCTTTGACCCCCTATAGAATCTTCTTCTTTCTCTATTGCTGTTTTGCCTCACAGAATCTGGATAAGAAAGATTTCTAGATCGAGCTATCGTATGAGCTTCATACATGATGTCTTTCACTGCCTCTGTTATTGCTGTAGTTCACCTTTTGCATGGTTGATCTTTTGTTTTGTGTCTACTGTATTGGAGCTCATAGTTCTTGGGGTGCACTGTCTGTTGGTAAACTGCTTATGTGGCAGAATCATTTAATTTGTTGTTTCTTGGTGAAGTTCGATACTGATGTTATACCCACTTTTTTCCTGATGTCTTCATTCTTAAATAAATCTTTTCTTGATATACCCAGCAATCTGCATAGACATTTAATCTCTGTAGTGACTAGTTTTTTTTGGTAGTTTTATGTCAACATTCAGGTTTAGCACTGATATCATAAAGTCAGGAAGTAGCTCTTGTTTCACACTGCTTTGTTAGTGTTCGTGGTGACATCTTTGCATTTCAAAATTGGTGCCATTTATCATAATTGATTTGCTTTATTGCATCTGTGTTGGATTTCGTTTGCTATTCCTCTATTTGCTGAAAAATGCTCCCCAAATATGTAAAAAGTCTTTTGCTTGTTTTGATATGTTCCGATGGAGATAGTGGTAATGCTTTCCTCTCTAGTGAATGTCATTACTTCAGTTATGTCTATGTTTATTTTCATGTTGTCGTCATGACATGTTAACTAGTGATAGAATCATCATTCCATATTGAAAAAGTGTGAAAACTTGTAAATCTGGCATTTTAATAAGTGAAGTTGTGCCAAATGACGGGTGACTCAGACAGGAAATACAACCCTCCCACTTTTACGCAAAATGAAACTGAATTAAACTTTTTGGAAACAAAAACATACAACATGAAAAAAGCGAATCAACAAAGCAGTGGAAATAGCGCAACAGACAATAAATCGATATCACACGGAGACGTGATAAGATACAAGGAGCCATGCAGTGTTCGCTAATTCATAAAGTAGCCCAAGTAACTGTTAGTTTAGTAGTGACTTAGCAGTGCGTGAACAGCCGGCAAAGAATAAAAACATATTACCTGCGAAACAAGTCAGTGCTATATAAATACTAATATAAATCCAAAACCAGCCATCTTCGTATGTAAGGACTTTTTCTGGTAGACTATATTCTGTTCCATTACAACTAACTGAGTGTTCTGATACGATTGTGCAGTTGATATATTGAAAGTTATCCATAGTCACAAATCAATCACTTGTTGACAAGTAAAAGTTCGTCGACTGCAACAAGTGGAAGAGAGTAATCACCCTTGAATATCCCACGCACGGCGCATATCAGACACGATTGCTTGTACATTAGATAAAGTGGGGAAGTGGGTTAACCAGAAGTGAAGAGTTTTATTGCAAATATCATAAACAGCAGTATGATGCAAGATTTATTTTCGTTCGTTCTTATCAATCAGTTTAATCACTCAATGTGATACGTTTGGTTTGTGCACAGAACGAATATACGTTGCGCATCAGTTCATAGTCTTCCATACGCGTGGGAAGGTGCATTCGAAATTTTCGCCCGAAAGAAATGTTCAAATTTGTCTGTACTGACAATCCCTTACATATTCGGTCCTTTTTTTGTGTGCATCGTTTGCAACATTTATTGTTGATCATTTTTAAGTCATTCATTTTGGGATTGTGTAGTATGATCTGAGCCGAAGACCGTGTTCATGAACTTGAGTTGTTGACCGTGTTGCAACTTTTCTGACTGGATGAGGTCGTTCCGGTCTAAAAACATTTTCAACTTCTTTTAGTTTTGTCGCCCCAAGGCAATTTGGAGCGTCACTTTTAGACTTTCAGTGCTGAGACTGAATACAAGTAAATAAGTAGGAGCAGATTCATTAAGCCCGAACATAACTTTAGCGTTTGGTTAGTACTCTCCCATGGAAGAAATGTTCATTGAAGCTAGAGCGCAACTTTTGTTTTTGCGCTCGGCCAATATTTCCCATCCCAGTTCTCCCAGGGAGGAAATTTTCATAGGTGCGAGAACACAACTTTGAGTTTAGTGTTCGTTCAAAACCTACACACTCCTTCCGTTCCACCTCGGGTACTTAACGTAATCTTAAAGGCAAGAAAAGGGCTAACTGCCCTCAAAGTTATGGCGGAGATGGATATTGAACAACGTCTGCTGCTTCTTCTTTATCAAGGACTAGTGCTGAGTGTGGTGGACTATGGTCTTGGCCTTCTGACAGTAAACAGAACATCGCTGGATAAGTTAGACAGGGTCCAAAATGAAGCGATGAGGCTTATACTCGGTTGCACACGGGACACTTCATGTGCGGCAATGCGATATGTCCTTGGATTGCCAACGATGGCCATCAGACACAAAGTCGCACAGGTAAAAGCTTATCTGAGCGTTTCTGCTGACAAAAATCATCCTCTGCACACATCCATAAATGAAAACAAGGGCATGCGATTGAAGAGAGGCCGATCCTGGATGGCCGAGGATGTTATTAAACAGGTCTGTACTCTAGATGAGCTGAGACATGGTGAAGAATGGATGCCTATATCAGAGGATATGACTGCTTACACCATGGTTGTCAGTACACTTGGGAGACGCTGTAAAGAATGGGCCCCGGGCGTCGTCAATGCGGAGATTCTTGCACTCGTGGATGAGCACTCCCATCCAGATGATATCATTATCTACACCGATGGCTCTGTCAGACGCGGAACCAGATTATCGTGGGCTTATTCAGCACAGCGAAATGGTCGCACACTTCATGAGGACTGCGGCGCTTTCGAGACAACGACATCGAGCATGACTATGGAGATCACTGCTGCCTCCAGGGCTCTGTCATGGGTGGCTGAGCAACAGGTTACCCATACGATCATCATATCAGACTCGATTAATATGCTTCAACTGATTGAATCTGGAAGTATGCGTGTGGAATGGGTGGACAGCATTCGGAGATCACATCTCAAGAAAATGACTTGGCTGTACACACCTGGACATGCTGGAGTGCAGGGTAACGAGCGTGCTGACTTTCTTGCAAACAATGCCCCGACTCAAACGGACAGAAGTATGGACAGTGCCGATATCATCAATGCGGTACGCTCTCAATTATGTGACATGGGCACGTCTCAGACACTGGAACGAGTTCGAGAATTAGGCGTTAATTTTGGACATGCCAGACAGTGTCGTCTTCGTGGTAGAGAGAGAAGATATAGTAATCAACTTCTCATGGGTACGGTGAGCAAATGGACTTTAGGATGGCTGCTGCAGCGGAGAACAGAGCATTCATGGGAATGCCCAATGTGCCGTGACGTCGATCGCATAACATAACATAACATCTCGGGTACAGTTTACTTCAGTCCTCCCTTGCATCAATATGAGCAGAGCCAACTATAAAGTTATCTAGAGTTGGCTGTGATATGGAAGAGACAGATTGCATCGGTATTTAACAGCCTTGCCAAGTGTGTGCAAATATACCATGGCCAATGGTTCTGAACGAAGTAAGTTTACACATTCGGACGATTTGTTGCACCGTTTTGCACTTCCTTTTACGTTCATTTGTACTAGCGAAACACGTACAAACAAAGTACTATAGTTTTACAAAATACAGAAACAGTGACGATAAACAGCAACGTTTCGACCAAAAGGCCTTTATCAAGCAAACGACACAACAGGAGTGACAAATTATAGAGAACACTTACAAATGTACGATAACGGAAACATGCAAATGTATCTAATGAACAGGGAATAAAAACGAATAACGAAATGAGTGCAACACAAAACTATAAGTGGAAAAGAAGAGAAACAATATACAATCAAGTGAAAATATAAATTATATATATGAAGCAAATACACATATAGATTACAAGGCATGAGATGAGAAAGTACTAAGAAGCATAGGAATGTAAACCTTTTGGTCGAAACGTTGCTGTTTATCGTCACTGTTTCTGTATTTTGTAAAACTATAGTACTTTGTTTGTACGTGTTTATTTACCAAGTTTTACTGCAGTCTTCCCCCTATTTCGATATTCATTTGTACTACACTTGTAACTTCTCTCTAGTCTTCGGTCAGGAGACGTGTACACATTCACTCTGGGATGCAATCAGATTTCATAGTATTCGTGATTGCGTCAACACTACTACCATACATCGCGGCAGCTCTCCCTCGCTTCCCACACACTTAACCAGACTATAAAGCCACAGTCTGTTTCCAGGTCCACAATGAAGAGATTTGGTAGAGTCTTGGTCAATGCCAGCTCACTGACCCTGACTCACGACGTTTGTCCATATAGAGAGACATGGCGTAACGCAGCGGTGTTCGCCTACGATGTCTATGAGGGTTTTCACTCGGGCATTGAGACATGTGCTGCTGCAATTGACCTTGAAGATGCCTATAATAGAGTGCCGTTGCATTTTTAATGGTGCAGCTGACTGAACTCAATATCAGCCCATTCCTCCTCAATTGGATCTTTGCGGCCCTCTTCCAGCGAAAGATAGTGTTTAAATGTGGCAGTTGGGCGTCATCACCAACAACAATCCACCCTGGCTTACCACAGGGTCACCATTATCTCCGGTGTTGTTCAATGCCTATACTGTGAGCATCACATAAGAGCTGATCACGGGTAGAGGAAGGACAATGTCATATGCAGATGATGTGTTGGTGTATCGTCAGGGCAAGGATAGAGAACAGCTTTTTCGAGGAACTTCAGTCAGAACTCGACCGCATAGGTAGATGGTGCGTTGAAGCAGGAGCATTGGTCAACCCCACAAAAACAGCGGTGACATGGTTCTCTTTAAACAACCACATCGTCAACACTCCAACACCATCTGTGGTATTGTGTTCAGAGGTGGTGGAGCGGTCTCAGTCTATGCAATACCTGGGGCTGCGTTTTGATCGTAGTCTAGCTTTTACGGAACACATAGCTCATGTGATAATGAAGGCGAGGAAAGGTTTGCTGGCGATGAGGGTAATGGCTGCGGCGGATTGTGAACAGCGCCATCTTAGTCTTTTATACCAGGGTCTGGTCCTTTCTGTGCTTGAGTATGCGCTGGCGATCCTGACTCTCAGTCATAGTCAGATAGAACGACTGGAAAGAATACAGAACGAGGCGATGCGTATTATACTTGGTTGCACTAAAGACACGTCGTGCAGGGCGATGCACTATCTCCTTGACTATCCTACTATGGAGTATAGAATACTGATGAGCCGTGCACACCTTCGAGTCAATGCTGACACACAACATCCTCTGCACTTGGAAATAAAGAGACAAAAAGGAAATAGGTTAAAAGAGGAAAATCTTGGATGGGTCAGGCCGAGGACTGTATTGAACAGGTGTGTACACTTGAAGATATTAATCCCGGTGAAGAATGGAAACCAGTGCCAACAGGAATCGCTACATCCTTTTCTGTATGCATCGAACCTGATAAAGAATGCAGGCAACACAACCCACTTGTCGTGGAGGCAGAGGTTCAGGCATTCATTTCTGAGAACGCATCTGAGCATGATGTAATCATTTATACGAATGGTTCGGTGATTCGACATGTGCGGAGCTCATGGGCTTTCACTGCTCAGGTCGGAGGTGATGTTGTGAAGGAAGACAGTGGTGGTTTTGCCGTGACTACGAGCAGTCTCACTATGGAAATCATGGCGTTACCAAAGCGATGATTTGGCTAGAATCACAGACTTTTATCCATGCATGTTTTCTCAGTGACTCAATGAGTATGCTCAGGAAGATTGAAACAGGATGGGCTAGGAGACATTGGATAGAATCGCTGGGGAGGTCTAAGCTGACAAAGATCAGTTTTATTTTTGTGCCAGGGCATGCAGGTGTAAGGGGGAATGAACGGGCGGATAGGCTTGCAGGTATGGCTGCTGTCCAAAGCGGACGAGCAATGGACCAGGCTGATATTATAAATTCCTTAAGGGAGAGAGGGCGTGTACATGATTCACGTAATAGCGGTGAATCCACAACACTAACCAGACTGCAAGAACTCAAAGTTAAGTGTGGTGTAGCTCGACAAGAACGCTATGCTGGCAGGACAAGAAAAATTTGTAAACTCAACAAAAACCGTTCTTAGTCACTCACACGTGATGTGACATACTGAGGAGAGATCGTACATTATGGACTAATTTGTTCACGTGCAGTGATGGTGATCCAGATTAACTAAATCTATTTGAAACTGCTTGTTTTGATTTTCTAAATAATTTTCTTCCTACTGTATGTTTTCATTTTCTATGTTTTCTTTCCTACTGTATGTTTTAATTTTCTACAATATGTTTTCATTTTCTATGTTTTCTTTCATACTGTTTTTATTTTCTGTTTGCCCGCCTGACCATAGCACGTTGGACTGTGGGTGACTAGCCCTCTGTGAGTGAGGGTTCAATTCCGCGGGCTGGCAGAAAAGTCACAGGTTCCCTGATTCACAGTGTTCGTGGCACCGAAGGGTTACGATGTCCATGGCACCGAGCCAAGAGCTGAAAGCTCAAGTGCTTCTGGATCGAAAAAAAAAAATTTTCGTTTCATATGTATTTTTATTTTCAAATATGGTTTCTTCTCTGTATGTTTTATTTTCTACAATATGGTTTCTTCCCTAGGTATGTTTTCATTTTCTACAATATGGTTTCTTCCCTCGTGTATGTTTTCATTTGCTACAATATGTTTTCTTCTTTAGTGCATGTTGATTTAACATCCTTGTCTCTTCCCCTTATAATCCAATGATTACTAGCACAGAAATATGAAGGGAAAAAAAATGTGAACAGAAACAAATAGAATAAATTCTTTATAAAATCAGATTAAGTATTTTTATGCCAATAAATTTATGATATAACTATTATAAAATAATCATAAATGCAGACAAATAAATCAGCATGCGATAAAAAAAAATAATGTTAATTTATTAAAAAAATGACTATTCAAAGAGCACTAGCACTCAGATACAGCGGCAACAGACCAAGAAGATGACCACATGTTTCTGTACTGTGGTTCAAACCAAGAGGATGACCACATGTTTCTGTACTGTGGAAATTTTTCAAACCAAAATACTTCAATTATCTCATTCTTTTTTGTAGCATCAGCCAGTTTTCTTTAATTTTGAGTTCTTATGTTCCCGGAGCATGTCCTGCAAGACTGTCCTCTCCTGGGGGAGCTGAGAAGCAGCATGTGGCCACATCCAGTCAACCTGAAAACTAAGCTTTGGGGAAACCTGGACGTCTGACTGCCCAGTTTCCTTAGTTTTGACTCAACAGTAAATTAAGCCACCTGACCAGAGACGTAAAATTTTTTATACTCCTAATAATGCTTTGAAAATGCTGAAATGCTCCAAACGAGTTCTTATGTCCATACATCCTAAATAATTTTCCACAAATCTCATACTGTTTTCCATCAGTTACATAAATGTTTCATTTACACAGAAGTACCCATTACAGAAAAATTTCAATTACATCTATGCTAAAGTGATATAAATGTTATAACTTACATAGACAAGTCAATTACACAGATGGGTCCATAACATAGGTGTTTCACTTACACACATATTTCACTTACATATGTTTCAATTACATATATGTTTAAATTACATGAACTAAAATCGCATATCCTTTACAAGACTTAGCCATCAACAACAGTAAACGAAGTCGCGATTTTCTAGGCATCACTTATACGTTCAGTTGTTTGCCATTGCTTTCTGAACGGTGAGGTCTTTTTTTTATTGTTCGTAGAAACTAAGAGAACTAATTTGCTTCCAAATTTGCCAGCCGCGGAGTTTGAACCAGGTACGCTTGGGTTATGATCGAGTTCACTACCGCTATGCTACAGACGCTCCCTTAAATTACAAAGGTGTGTCACTTACATGTATGGTTCAATTACATAAATGTTTCAGCTACACTAATGAAATATTTCCACTAAGTCAATGTTTCAAGTATAAAAATATTTAATTTGCATAGATGAGTTGATTACACAGGTGGGCCCATAACATATGTGTTTCAATGATATACACATTTTGATTATATAGATCGTCCGTGTGGTGTTGGACCTGCAAGGGAAGCAAAGAGTAGTACCACTGCAACCTACAAGGGATGTCATAAGAGGTAACTGATGTAGGGGCCTAGGGAAGCTACCCTAGCAAATAAAAAGCATCGCAGAAATTGGATGTGCTGGCCTACTTGTAGGCGCATAACTGGCACATTGTACAATCACTCTTAGACTCAGATCACATACAAATCACACAGAGGTTAACAAGTGGTTGATATGGAGCGTTCGAAGAAGAAATTACATGAATGTGTCATTTACAAAGATGTTTCAATTAAACACATTTCAATGACATAAATGTGTCAATTACAGAAGTTTAAATTATGTAGATGTTTCATTTACAATAATGTTTCAATTACAATAATGTTTCAATTACATCAATGCTTTAATTATATAAAGATTTCCTCTACATGAATTATATATAATTTACTTTGATGATAACTTCTCTGAATATTATCAAACTGACTTTCTAAAACAACAAGTTAACACATAGCATCATATCACATAAAAAACAATATGAATTCAATGACTAGATCTCTTCTGCATGAAGTTCCACTTTAGGATCTTCGATGTCAGCTTTAGACTGAACAAGACGAAGCTCCATCTGTTCCATATTTGGTTTCACATCTGGTCCAGCCAGCGCTGAAAGAGAGAGACAATAGGAGCTGATGATATTCAAAGATTAATGAATGATGTCTAACCTGCTGCCTTGCAGGTCGGCTGGGGACAACCAAAGGCTGACAGAGAGCAAACCCAGTAAATGCTGGTTGAAATCGGACACATCGCCGAAGGATAAGCATCAGAGCTCCAAATGGTACTGAAGATTGTGAACGTATCACATCCATTCTTGGTGTTGGGCTGTTTATATATCACAATAAGAATAATAAAAATGGTCGTAAAAGAACGATCGCGAGAAAATGATGTCTTTGATGTCACTTTTTAATGTTTGTATTTCAGTATAATCAACTGACCCAGAAACGGGAGGAGTCCAAATGGAGAACAACTAAGGGAAGACCAAAAGTTGCAGACATTCATCAATAGATGACTATGCAGGATACTCCATCTGCAATGTTATGACAGGACCACAAACAGGGAACTGTGGGATAAAGTGGGACAGCAGCAGGTGGAACAAGAGAAAAGGAGCAGAAGATGGTGATGGATAGGACACACACTGAGAAGACTTCCTGACAGCATCACAAGACAGGCCCTTCAATGGAACCCCCAGGGTAATTGAGGTAAGGGAAGGCCCAGGAACAGCTGGATACGGGAGTTGGAATGCAAAAAAATGGGGAGAGAGTGGAGAGAACTGGATAAAATGACCTGGAAGGCCTTGGTTGCAGACCTATGCCTCCCTAGGGGGCAAAGAATAAGACCCAGTCCTAACAGCTCCGAAAGAGAGAGAGACAATAGGAGCTGATGAAATTTAAAGATAAATGAATTATGTCTTGGATGCCACTTTTTAATATTTGTATTTCAGTATAATTAACCGACCCAGACACTGGATAAGACCAATTCTATATTATACAGCTACTATTTCATTTTTAGCTGACCTATTTAATTAATTATTTGGGGGGTGGGGAGGGATACACAATTTATACCTACTCCATATGTAAACATAGATGGAGATGTAGGAAAGAAATAAATGCAAGAATTGGAATGACAGCTGCAACATTCAGGTCACTGGACAACATATGGAGGTCATCAGCTTACAGGACACAGACTAAACTCAATATTTTTCGAACGCTCCATATCGACAAGTTGTTAAACCACTCATTGTGATTTGCGTGTGATCTGAGCCTAAGAGCGATTGTATGTTGTGCCAGTTATGCGCCTACAAGTAGGCCAGCACATCAGATTTCTGTGACACTTTTATTTACTAGGTAGCTTCTCTAGGCCCCCTACCTCAGTCGCCTCTACGACATGCCTTGTAGGTCGCAGTGTTACTATTCTCCAACAAGTTCACCAACAACTGCGCTACTGTGATGACAAGGTATAGTAGACAGATATGATCAGACAAATGTATCATCAGTCTTCAGATTGAATAATCTAATCAACAACACAACATGGTACAAACCTATAGCATGATGAATAGTCCTCTTGATGACATTCTGCACAACAGCCACAGTCTTCTCTAAAGCAACCTGCAACAAACAGATCTACAGTTAGCATGTAACTATAGAAAAATTAGTATAGAAAAATAACAGAGCAGAGTTAGCATGTAAATACTGCAGTAAAGAAAAATAACGAAACAGAGGAGACAGGATAGAAGGTCTTTCAAGCTGAGATCTTCGTCGTCAGCAAGAATTATGTGCCTAAAATGGCCATGACTTTTCCATAAGGGTTTAAAAGCCGAAGGATTGACTTCATTGCACCAGGTTTTACCGCATATGGCTCGGTCCCTCTCCGCAGAAATGGCACGCCACCTGCTGAGAGTATTGCACAAAGCACGAACTTCGTAGTTCCTGCAACAATCCTAGGGTCTAAAAACTGCACTCATGAACAGAAGGCTGCGGTCCGGATTCGAACCCACGACCTTCGACTCGCAAGGCAAAGGGTTTAACCACTCAGCCACAGAGACCTCTGACTTTTCCATGTTCAGGCTCATCAGTCATTTCCATACACATTGACAATAGTAACTTTTTTCTTGAGAGCTGATGAAAATCTGATGTAAGCAAAGGTTATCATCACTTGTGATGAAGGAACAACCGCAAACTTCAGGACTGTATGGACAGAGCCAATGTCATCAATGCGATACTCTCTCATTTATGTGATTGGGCGAGTCTCAGACACTGGAACTAGTGCAAGAATTAGGAGTTAAGTTTGGATATGCCAGACAGTGTCATTTTTGTGGCAGAGAGCGAAGGTATACTATCAACTTCTCATGGGTACGGCCAGCAAATCGACTTTAGGATGGCTGCTGCAGAGGAGAACAGAGCATGAATGGGTATGCCCAATGTGTCATGACGCTGATCGCATAACATAACATAAGAAAAATAATTTGGGTAGATTACCTTCAAATCTTTATGTTTATCCATGAATATCAATAGTGATGCAGCAAATAGGTCTCCTGTTCCAACAAAGATATTGTCTATCACAGGGATCTTCAGCCGGTAGTGTTTGTGCACTCCATCTAGCAAGTAAATAATAAATATCCAGTTACACAATTTATAAGAGAGACAGAACCCTTTTTCATACTTTAAGGTATATTGGGGAATACAATATTAGGCCTGTTTTATCCATTGATTGTCGGCACATGATGAGTCAGGGCATGCAGGTGTAAGGGGGAATGAATGTGTGGATAGGCTTGCAGGTATGGCTGCTGTACAAAGCGGGCGAGCAATGGACCAGGCTGATATTATAAATTCTTTAAGGGAGAGAGGACGTGTACATGATTCACGTAATAGCGGTGAATCTAAAACTCTAACCAGAGTGCAAGAATTCAAAGTTAAGTGTGGTGTAGATCAACAAGAACGTTATGCTGGCAGACAAAGAAGAATTGTAAACCAACAAATAACCGGTGTCGTTAGTTGCCACACGCTGAGGGACATACTGAGGGAGAGATTGAAGCACTTATGGACTAATTTGTTTGATGTGCAGTGATGGTGATCCGACGACTAAACTAACTAAAACTAAACTAAACATGATGAGTGATGTGGTCAACATCACAGTGGACACAATTTATAGGTGGGAACCCTTTTTCATATTTTGAGGTATATTGGGGAATATGGTGTTGGGGCTGTATTACTCATTTACCGTCGGCACACGATGGGTGATGTGGTCGAGGACTCACGGCAAGTGGTTCAGACTACAAGTTTCCTGAAAAGATCACACTTGAAGGATCTAATCTTCAAGTACCTCAGAAGTAGGCGATGGCTCACCTGCATAGTGGGTGACACCAGTCAAATGGTATAAGCAGGCCTTCACGCAAAAATCAGTCAGACGTGCCATACCAGGCGTCATGGCTAACGCCTGAATTCATGGCGGGCGAATGCAGAAGAAGGGTGATGTGGTCAACATCACGCTGGACACAATTTATAAGAGGGAACCCTTTTTACATACCTTGAGGTATATTGGAGAAACAGTGTTAGGCCCGTATTACTCATTGATTGTCGGTATACTATGAGTAATGTGGTCAACAGCACGCCGGACACAATTTAGAAGTACACAAAAATTAGGCAATAAAGAAACAAGCATTAATTTGACAAGATAGAATCAAACATATTTCAATATGAAATATCTATCGATCTATTCTCTATTCCTGTTTTTGCTTTTCTGCATCAGGCTGAAGAAAGAGACACTTGGAGAAGACTCCCTATGTGCTTTGAATAAGGTGGAATTTAGTGCCTTGGATATTCCATCGATCCATCATTTACATGGTTGTCCTCTGGGTCTGTTGCATCTGAGTGCTAGTGCTCTTTCTGGGAGACTGTCCTGTGGTAACCTTGATGTGTGTCCGAACCATTTGACCTGTTGTTTCTTAATATATTGTAGCACCAGCAAGGATCTCACTTTTTTCTGATCTTGTCATTTCTGATTTTATCTATTCTTGTTAGATGAAATGTCAAAATGTTGAAAATATTATCATGTGTCAGGCATAACTATATTTATAGTGCAGTTGTGTACCACCAAGAGCTGTGATAGATTAGTGCAAGAATGGGAAACCTTTTTCTTTGCACCAGGGACAGGATGCAGTCCTGCGCTGCTTGTTGATGTCCTATACTTCAAGGGGAGCTAAGGGAAGAAAAAGATGGTTACTTTCCCCTTGCATTCAGAGGGAGATAATTACCAGGAACAATGGTCACAAACCAAAAGACTGATCAAATCTGGAAAAAGTAATTATAAATAAAAACTGTTGAAACAACAAAATCGTGTTGCCAGTGCCAGCAATGGGAGCAAAGAATAATAGCCGTCCATCGCAGCGATGATGACAACAATCTCAGACGTGTACTGTTGCACCTCTCTGGTGTGTGCGGAGGTGACTGTAGAGTCCAATCCTAGAACAGAATCCCGACCACAGGTGGGGCATACATGATCAAGGTTAGACATGTGCGTGTTGTGTGCTCTGTCTTTCGCGCTGCTCGTTTTCTCTGTGACTCAACAATACGATGATTCTCAGCTATTCGGGTTCCTCTTTGTTGTTACAGCGCCACATTTGGCGATCTTGCGCAAGGGATTCCCAGCACGTATTGTCTATATCGAAGCATTTCAGAGACACTTTAAGAGTGTCTTTAAAGCGTTTTTTTGTCCACCAGCTAAACGTCTGCCCCCTTCAAGCTCGCCATACATCAACTGTTTTGGGATGCGTTTATCAGGCATTCGAGCAACGTGACCGACCCATCTCAGTTGGGCCTTCTGCAACAGGGTGTTGACGCTTGGGATCTTTGCTCTTGTGAGGACTTCGCTGTCTGGAATTTTGTCCTGCCAGTTTATTTTTAGTATTCTGCGAAGACAGCTTGTGTGGAAATGGTTTAATTTTCTTGCGTGTCTGCTATACACTGTCCATGTCTCGCTTGCGTACAGCAACGCTTGTTAGCACTATGGCCTGGTAAACTTTCAGCTTTGTGACTATGCTTATCCCTTCCGTTCCCACACAGTGACACGTAACCTTCCGAACGCAGCACTGGCTTTGGATATCCTATTGTGGACCTCAGAGCAAAGAATAGTAACACTGTGACATACAAGGCATGTCATAAGAGGCGATTGAGGTAGGGGCCTAGGAAAGCTACCTTAGTAAATAAAAAGCGTCACAGAAATCAGACTTGCTGGTCTACTTATAGACGCATAACTGGCACAACGTACAATCGCTCTTAGGCCCCGATAACATATAAATCACAAAGAGTGGTAAATAAATGGTCAATATGGAACGTTCAAGAAAAAACAACAAAATGTCAAACTGTAATAGGAATTCAACATGACAAAATAAGCGTGATCTGACCTTTTTTTATACTGGCCAGGCATAACAATGTCTCCTTGCCTCCCAGGTTGCTGCTAGTGAGGACTACAATACCCACCCCTCTATCATGAAGTTTTTCCATTGCTGTAAATGCTTCTTGCTCTGTTTCAACTGGCAACTGAGTTAGCTGTCTAAACAAACAAAAAGTAATCAAATAGTAATCATAAAACTGTTGAGGAAGAATACAACATGTACAATCAGGTGAATAATATTGAAAGACTGTCCGTGTGTTGCTGGGATTGCAAGGGAGCAAAGAATAGTAACACTGCAACCGAGGTAGGGGCCTAGGAAAGTTACCCTACTAAATACTGAATCCTGTGTTTGGCTATTTGTTTTTTCAGAAGCTCTTAATACCTGTACATTGTTTATTTGTTAATCATATTCTTCGGTTCCGCTGCTTCCTCTGGGGTTCTTGCAAAAAACTCCTTGTTCTCATCTTACAATAAATTTGAAGGTACTTTGAATGATGTATGCATGTTTGTTATATGTGTATACATGTGTGTATGTAGGATATTGTCTTGTCTCAGATATATACAAGCACAATAAGCTTATAGCATGTGTTTGTGCAAACACTGTTCAATCGAACCTTACCTGATTATTCTGTGTCTAGTTAAAACGAAACGTTTGAGAAAGGCACTCCTCAGTGAGCCATTTTTTAGAATGGCTCGCTGGTTGTGTTTGTAAGGACGCTTGTATTGCTAGGTTAGGCGATGGGTGTCGTAAGAAATGAGGGTAAGTGGTTCGAATCCTGTGTTTGTCTATTTGTTTTTCAGAAGCTCTTAATACCTATACATTGTTTATTTGTTGATTATATTCTTCGCTTCTGCTGCTTCCTCTGGGGTTCCTACTAAATAAATAGTCTAGCAGAAATCGGATGTGCTGGCCTACTTGTAGGCGCATAACTGGTACAACATACAATCGCTCTTAGGCTTGGATCACATACAAATCACAAGAGTGGTTAACAAGTGGTCATATGGAGTGTTTGAAGTTGATATTAAAAAACACAAAACCACGAATATAGGAACATAAAGTAAGATAAATTTACAATGCACAACAAGAGACTAAAAGACATTAACAAATGAAACAAGATATATATGAAAGCCACTAACGACGGTACTGCATGAAAAACCACAGCGCTGTAAGCAATTTCACTGTGGGTAATATCATGTCACTGAAGGTAATGTCATGTCTATGTAAGAAAACAGATGGCATCATAGCAAAATGGATACATAGCTTATCAACTCAGATAGAGATTATAAACCACAGACAGAGAGGCAAGAAACTTCAGACACAGAGAGAGAATGAACATCAGACACAGAGACTATGAACCGCAGACAAAATAATAAAACCCTAGCCAGAGACAATGAATAACAGATTGATTGATAGGACCATCATCATTGCACTTCGGTGAGTAACCATCTGTGCTCCGATCTCTTTCTTACAAGGAAGATCTCAGCTGCCGTGCATGAACTTCATAGCACCAGCGAGAGGTTCTCTGTGTAATTTTGGAGAAGATGAAGATATTTTGTATGAATTTTATTTTTATTTTTTTCTACTCAATTTTGCCCAAGAAGCGGCTTTCCAGCCTGTTCTTGTTGATTTTTTTCTGCCAAGTGTTCTTTTGTGTGCTCAAATTGAACACAGACCTACATTTTATCATTCATTTCTGATAGAACTAGGAACTCGATCTCACCTACACTGATATCAGGTATCTCAGAAAAAATATCCAGATGGCTCCATGAGGGAGCGAATCTGGTACCTTTGGCACAAGAGACACTCACCTAACCTCTACGCCACAGAGGCCCCACAATGAACAAGAGACAAAATAATAAAACCCCAGAGACAATGAATAACAGACAAAGAGACAATAAAATAAATAAAGTGCACTTACTCAAGCTCAAACTGATTAGGAGTAATGATATCTGCCTGTTCAACAATCTGAGTCCTGTAAACTGGTACAAGCTTCTCACTCACATACTGAGGACAAACATGGACAATCCAAAAATATCATACACATACAATGTAATTAATAAATGCAAATTCTACACAGTATTATTGGAGGGATGGCCAAGATGAAGGTGTAAGCAGGACATCAGAGATACTGGAGAAGATGGGAGAACCTACTAGAGACAAGAGAGTTTTTCAAGTGGGCTGTGATGAAAGCGACGTTCTGCAAGGGACATGCTACTACTTGAACTAATGGAGAATGGTATGAAATTAATTTATATGTCATGCTTAGTTTAAGAGTTTAAGTAACATGTAATTAGATCCCAACAATGGAATCCAAAATGATAAAAATATCACAGAAGTTCACCTGTTTAGGTAGCAATTTTGAATGCAATGGGGATACCAAAAAATAAATTATGCTACAAATTGTCAAAGCAATATTTGCGTTTAAAAGCTTAAATAAAATATTAAACTCAAAGTTAGATAGTTTTAAAATTAAATTATGAATGTTCATTTTCAATGTTATCATAAAACTGCCATATGTTGTCACTATCTGAAGGATGACTGTCTATTTAGTTTAGCGAACAGATTATTATTCCCGCATATAAGGTTACTGAGTGTGAGGAATGCGAATGCCAGTGAACATGCACCGTGGAAACTCCGGAGTTCAAGGTAAGCTGGCACCACAAAAAATAATAGAGGTCTCCACAGTACAAGGTTAAACTAAAGGAAACCATGATTCTTCACCTCGCAAATCTAAATTGCAAGCACCATGACTATGTCGGAATTTAAAGCAGGCAAAAAAGAAAACAAGGCTGTATTCTATCTCCGTATTGTTTGGAGTGGCCATGACTGGTGATGTGAAATGTTGCAGGCAAACTGGCATCGATTGGGTAGAAAATAGTCAACTAGAAGATTTGGATTTTGCAGATGATATTGCCTTGTTAAGTAGAAACAACCAAGATATGCAAAGAAAAACAAACAACTTGTCATCTATAGCATCAAAAGTTGGACTGCAGATAAGCTATGAAAAACAAATATAATGAAGACACCTATGGCAAGTAATGCAGATATCACACTGGAATCTAAAATGATAAAAATAACAGAGCAGTTCACCTATTTGGGTAGCAATTTTGATTGCACAGGAAATGTTAAAAAGAAATTATGATACGAATTGGCAAAGCAACATCAGCTTTTAAAAGTCTAAATAAAATATGGAACTGCAAGTTATATAGTATTAAAACTAAATTACGAATTTTCAATTCAAATGTTGTATAAATCCTAACATATGCCAACGAGAGTTGGAAAATGACTAAAGATATAGAAAGCAAGTTGAATGCATTTGAAAATAGATGTCTGTGAAAAATAATGAATATAAAATGGAACGAATTCAGGAGAAGTGATGAAATCA
Source organism: Arion vulgaris (assembly GCA_020796225.1). Lineage (NCBI taxonomy): Eukaryota > Metazoa > Mollusca > Gastropoda > Stylommatophora > Arionidae > Arion > Arion vulgaris. Next base: position 47,724,328 of record CM036755.1, on the reverse strand, counting down.
GAGACATGTCTGGTCAACCACTAGTGACAACTGTTATAAGAAAGAGAAGATGGAGATATGTTGGGCACACCTTGAGGAGAAATGATCAAAGAATATCAAAGCAGGCATTGAAGTGGGATGCAAAGGGTTCAAGAAAGAGAGGTTGACCTAAGGAGACCCTGAGCGAACTTTGCTGAGAGAGGCAGGAAATATCGGTCTCAGTTCCATGGAGGAGATTGAGCGAGTTGCCCAGGATAGAGCGGTATGGAGAAATTACTTGCAGGCCCTATGTAATGTATAACGGTACGATAGGAATTATTATTATTATAAAAGAAAAACAAGAAACATCACAGTACAATGAACTAATTAGTCTACAATATCACTGATCTCTTCCTCCGTATGTCTCTCAGTGTGTGACAACTAACGACTTCAGTTCCGTGTTAGTTTAATGTACTTCTTTGATTTCCAGCAGTTCTCTTGTCTAGGTACACCCAGTTTTAATTTGAGATTCTTGTAGTCTGGTTAAGATTGTCTTCTTCGAACGCTCCATATCCACCACTTGTTAACCACTCTTTGTGATTTGTATGTGATCTGATCCTAAGAGTGATTGTACATTGTGCCAATTATGCGCCTACAAGTAGGCCAGCCCATCCGATTTCTGCTACATTTTTATTTACTAGGTAGCTTCCTAGGCTCCTACATCAGTTACCTCTTATGACATGCCTTGTAGGTCGCAGTCATACTATTCTTTGCTTCCCCAGAGGGCCCGGCAACACACAGGCATATTATTGAATGAAAGATAAAAGGATTATAGTACATACCAACTTTCCATTGTCTCCCATTACAGGGTCACAGACTGAAATAATAAGAAGGACAAAAATGTACTACTTTATAAACTAAATTTTGTTTTTGTTAGTTAGTTACTTCTTTTCTCGAATCCTGTTTTGTCCCACAGTATCAGGATAAGAAGAGACTTCTAGAACAGGTTTTTTGTGCACGCATCATAAAGTGTTTTTTTCACTGCCTCTGTTATTTCTGAGTTCACCTTTTGCTTGGACAGCCTTTTGCTTTGTATCCACTGTACCGGAGTAGCACTGCTCTTTGAGGTGCATTGTCTGTAGTCTGCAAATGTGGCAGAACCATCTAATTTGTTGTTTCGTGATGAAGTTTAGTACTGATGTTGCACCCATTTTTTTGGTGATGGTTTCATTTCGAAACTGGTCTCTTCTTGATACTCCTAGCATTCTGTGTAAACACTTCATCTCTGTTGTGACTAGTTTTCTTCTATCATTTGATGTCAGGGCCCAGATTTGGCGATGGTAGCATACTATTGAGAGAGATTGCATTGAACAATTCTCTTTTAGTGTTCATGGTGACATAGTTAGTTGCTGAACTGATATTATAACACTCCGGACAGACCTCTAGGTACTCAATCTTCTCCAGCTTTCCTTCCTTTCGTTCGCTTGAAATATTGTCTTTATATTCAATGTTGTCTCTTGTATAAACTTCAGTCTTTTGTAGCTCACACAGAGGTCAGTGTACTTTTATGTCAAGTGTTGTTTCGTTAGGCCAGTGAGTTTGCCTCAGTATATCATATTCAGGGCAGTCTTGAAGTATGTGCTCTGCAGTCTGATGTGCCTATCCCTTTGTAACATGGCTGAATTGCTAATCTTGAATTTTGTATACACGTGGCTGCGGAGTTGATTGTGTCCTGTTCTATGTTGCAGAATGACAACTTGTTCTAGTCTGCTTATATTATAGTAGGTGTCTTGTGTTGGTATGTGTGGCTTTCTGATTGATTTAATCATCCCTTTCTTTTGGTGGTAGGTAACTGGCCCATCTGGTTGCTCTCCTGCAGTGCCTTCCTTGGCCAGTCGGTCTGCTGTTTTATTTATCTTCACCAGCAAATATCAATGTGTGTACATGCTGATTCAATGTGTGGTTTCTGGGGTAGTGAAGAATACAACTACGGTCTTCTTTCACATGTTGGAGCGACTAAGATGGGTACGGGTTGGAACTAGCGACCCCAAACTGTAAAAATGCATGTCCCCATTCTCGCAGCATTGCTCGCCAGTGCTACCGCTTTCTCAAAGGACCTGGATCAAAGATGAAGGTGAGTGCCTGGAATGTCACGTTTTGTATTAATCGCATCCACTGCCTTCGTACATAACCATTCTTGATCTTTTGTATCATGCTCCTAGAGTCACTGAGCACGCATGTATGAGAGAATGTTTACATCTTTAACCACTCCAGGGATTCTGTCCATAGTCATGCTACTGGTAGTTGTCGCATATGAGCTACTCATTCCTTTGATGATTAAGATTAAAGGTTTAAGATTAACTCTTAGTGGACCTGGGCAAAAGCCATGTTTTTACAAGCCATTTAATTTTAGAATAAAAAACGCCCTTTACTGTGGATCCTGGAAAATGGGGTCCAACCCAAAGCCATGTAGTGTGGTGCTTGGTCCACAAAGAGTTAAAGGCCACTTGCATGGGAACACTAAGATGACTTCTTCATTGAAGGACTGAGCATGTATGAATTTGTCCAATGTGTGAAGATGTTAATTAGGAGAAATGAACTATTGTTTTGTGTTACTTTGTTTCCCCGGGGGTCTCTGTAGCTAAACCTTTGCCTCTCGTTCCGAAGTTCATGTGTTCAAACCGACCAAGTCGCTTTGTTCAGGAGAGTATTTTTTCCAGAGACCCCTAGGATTGTTGCCGGAACTACGGAGTTCGTGCTTTGTGCAATACTCTCAGCAGGTGATATGTCCTTTCTGCGAGAGGGGCCGAGCCATATGGGGTAAAACTTGGTGCAATGAAATCAATCTTTTTGGCTTTAGACTTTGTTTCCCAAGTACGCAAGTGTATCTGTCATTGTCAGCCTCTGACATGCAATTTCTGACATTAAGAAATAAAAAAAACACATACTCACCAAATATTAAATTGGGATTCTTTAACTTCATCTCTTTTACTGTCTCTCCAACTTTCTCTAAGAATGTCTCTGATCCAATGTAACCTGGTGAAGAATTATCAAACATGTCATTACTGCATGTAATACCGCTCTAATTAGGGTGGTGTAGTACATGGGGGACATGAGTCTTTGGAATTTAATAGCCATATGGCTAGTGCAATTACCACGAAACTGTTCCGGTTATAATTTTTTCTTTATGCCCACGATGGAAAAAAAAAACTCCTTGGCCATACCGGGGACTGAATCCGGGCTTCCGGAATTAGGCTCTGCGCTTTAATCCACTCGACCAGACACTCCACGTTATCGATCATACACTGCCGAGTGGTTACCAGGGCCCAAATTTGGGGTGTAAAGAATAGAATCACTGTTACCTGCCACACATGTTGTAAGAGGCGACTAAGGAGGTTTGTCTGAAATTGGATGCATGTGTCCTAAACGTGTAGAAGTCTATGCGTTTAGGGCCTACCTAACCAATGTGCAACGTATACACGTTCTTGGCAAAGATCAAACATATCACAAAGAGTGATTAAAATTGGTCGTAAAGAACAAACGCAAGAAGAAGATCAATCATACAAATTGTTAATCACACACAAAGCAATGAAGACATTGGATGTCGGTTTTCTACCCACTGTGGACAAGACTCAGATTGGATTGTTCTAGTACTATGGAAGGAGATAGAAGGGGTTGGGTCATACAGTAAGAATGCAGAAGACCAGACACCCACATGTGGCTCTGAAAGGGAATCTGGGAGGCAAGAGAGGTTGGTGACAACCTAGTGAGATATGGAGATAAATAGTAGACATAGAAAGAGTAGAAGTGGGAGTTACCTGAAATGAACTAAGTTGGCTTGCTTAAGACAGATCTGGTTGGAGGAAATTTGTTGATACCTTATGCTTCAAGGGAGTTAAGAGAAAAAGGAGCACTAGGGGACTGTCTGTGCTGTTCAATAACACTGCAGAAAAGGTAGGGTTCACTGCGCTCAAATTTAATTTGTGATATAATACCTTATTTTCACATGTTGAGTTCTTTTTAAAATGTGTTCATCTTTATCTAAAAATAATGGAATGCAAGGTCATGTGACTTGAGGAGTCTGATTTCTGGAAATTTCCACTTGAGCTGAAAGGCATTATGACTACAGGGGGCTGTGATTCAGTATACATCAAAATCTTCATCTTCTTTTGTCATCACTGTTATCAGGTTGCTGCCGTGTCATGGTTTTCTGTTTTTGTCTTGAACTGCTCTAGTGGCTTGCGTGATAGTTATTTTTGCTTTATGTCATCTAACCATCTTTTTCGCAGTCTTTCTCTCGCCTTCTTTCCTGATGTTCTGTTGTAGAAGACTGTATATAGTGCAGCTTGGTTGCATTCTTAAGTGGCCAAAACACTTCCTCCTTTGTTTCTCAATATAATTAAAGCAAGGTTCTGTCCCAACTTTCTTATATTGATGACTCTGTCTTTTCTGATAACACAGAGAAGGCATGAAAATGCTGTTAGTCATCTTTTGTTTAGCTGTCAGTGAGATATTTGGGTGCCTTAACAATGGGGCTAGCTGGTAGGTTACAGTTATCAGTTATATGAGGACTATCATCATAGCACTCGGACATGTCCATAGGTGCACCGATCTCCGCCTCAGCAAATCCAGCAGCATCCAGTGACCCAACACGCCAGTTCGATGTTGATTAATCAATCTTTTGCATATTTAGTATGTTGTTCTTTTCGGCTGCACCAATATTGACACCCATCTCTTTCAATCTAGTCAGCGAGTGGGATTCACAGCCCTGAAACTCCTCTGTTCAGAAAGACTCTCTCAATGCGTGAAGAATGTCACTTGGATCCATGGCAGCTCCCTCTGATATTGTAGCCAAGCCAGCCAATCTATCAGCTCGTCATTACCCCTAACTCCTGCGTGACCAGGGACAAAAATGAAGGTGATTTCTCTGATCACTGTCTGTACCAGTACCTCCACCCAGTTGCATCTCACCATACCTGATTCGACTTTACGAATCATGCTCATGGAGTCACTGAGTATGAAAACACGAGAGTGGTTGTGAGATGCCAACCAGTTCACCGCCTCTGTAACCGCCAGAACCTCCATTGTCAAGCTACTTGTGGTTGTAGGCCCCACTGGCCTCTCTTATTATTTTTCCTCCTGAGCGTGCTGAAAAGCCCACGCACAGCGTTGTTGACGAATGACTGAACCATCGGTGTAAATAACCACATCTGTATCATTGATGTCATTCAAGAGAGCCTCCACCTCCACGTTTAGCAGTGATAGATTATTTTGTTCGCAGTTTTTCTTAATAGATGTAATAACGGTGAAAGCAGTATGAAATTGAGGTGGCACAGCAATCCATTCCTCTCCTGTTTCAATTCCGGAAGGATCACATATTTTCCTAAGTGTATCTTCCGCCTGATTCAGCCATGATCTGCCTCTCTTGAGTCTACACCCTTTCTCCTTAATGAGTTCTTCATGGAGAGGATGTGCCTTGTTTGCATTAATTCTTAGATATGATCAAACCCTCCAAGTTTCAATTCTGTTAGTAATAGTTGGGAGGTCAAGAAGGACTCGCATTGACACTCCTGGTGTATCTTTGGTGCATCCCAGAATGATGCGCATAGCCTCATTCTGAATTCTTTCCGGTCTCACTGTTTGCGTAGGACTAATTGTTAGGAGAGCGCATGCATATTCTATACATGACAGAACAATACCTTGATACAAGAGCACAAGAAGGCGTTGCTCAATGTTAGCAGCTGCCATGATTCTCAGTGCGGATAATGCGTTGCGAGCCTTGGCAATAATTTGGTCGATATGGTCCCTAAAGCATAGACTGCGATCAAATTTTACACCCAAATAACTCATAGATGCTTTTCGGGTAAGTGTATGTCCATCTAAAGTGACATGTGGTGTGTCAGATTTCACAATGTGATTATTTAGGGGGAACCATGATAGTACAGCTTTGGTATGATTTATCGTTGCACCAGAAACATCACACCAGGCCATTATGCGGTTCAGTTCTTCCTGGAGTTTATTAGCAATTGGAGGTTACAGTGTTTGCTTTTAGCACTCTAGCCTCTGTTATCTTCCATGAATATGCTTCCTAATTATTTGAATTCTTGCACTTGGTTGATTGTAGTGCCATTGACATGGATATTTAGTTTATTATATTCTCTTCCTACATTCAATATTTCGGTTTTACTGCTATTGATTTTCATGTCAATAATTTATTCAATTTTGGTTCAAGGTGTCAATATGTTGTTGTAAGTCTTGTTCTTTTTGGTGTATCAGGCAGACACTGATCATCTGCAAAAAGCAGTTCAATTATTTCATTCGTATATTCAAAATATGCAGGACTTATTCTAGACAAGTTTCTAGACAAAAAACTGAAATGGTAATAAGGAAAAGAACCTTACCAGTAAGCACATATGAAAAATCAAGAAGGTTGTTTATTCGCAAACCCTCAAACAAGTCGGAAACTTCATTTGCATCCAGAACTTGACCCTTCCATTTGCCATAACCTGCATTGAGTATAATAAATATGTTTGAATTCTCATAAACAAACATTATGGTGTTCTTCTTCTTCTTCTTTGCGTTCGTTCTTTACTACCAATTTTAATAACTCTTTGTGATATGTTTGATCTTTGTCAAGAACGTGTATACGTTGCACATTGGTTTGGTAGGCCCCTAAACGCATAGACTTCTACAAGTTTAGGACATGTGCATCTGATTTCAGCCAAACCTCCTTAGTCGCCTCTTACGACATGCGTGGCAGGTAACAGTGGTTCTAGTCTTTACACCCCAAATTTGGGCCCTGGTAACCACTCGGAATGTATGACAGAAATATATATCAATTTTCTATGTCAAAGTGAAAATAGAGCATGTATATATACATATGGGGGACGTTGAAAAACTGTTGTAATGGGGAGGGGCGCGTTACAAAATTTATGTCATGCAAAGTGGGTGGTGGGTCAAAAAAGTTTGGGAATCTATGCACTAGAGATACATCCCTATTATTTTTTTTAAGCAGTATTTTTCTAATATTACTTTTCTCACTTGATTTGTTTGTAGCTGATGAGGAATGTTAATGACAGAGGTGATGAAAAACACTGTTTATGAAGCGTACACAAAAGCCTGTTCCAGAAATCTCTTCTTATCCTAACGCTGTGAGGCAAAAACAGGATTAGAGAAAAGAAAAAGGAATGTTGAATGTTATCATCAGGATTATCTGATAACATGCTACAGTATAACTCCAGATGTGGTACCTTAAAGTGGGGTTTTTCTGCTTCTAAAATTTAATGAGGAAACCCATTTCTCTTGTTGCAACTGATCTTGTCTTTCATTCAATCAATATCCACAATTATAACAAATAAAACTTCCCACAAGTGCAAGTATACCTTGCCCACACTGTACAAGAACGTTTCAAGCCAGTATCGGGCTCACTAGTCATCTACGCACACACAGACAAACATAACGCAACTACATTTCCTTGGATGAAAATTTGTGTGGTCATCATCATCCGTGATGGACGAGCATCATCATCATCCACAACTATACAATAGCATTGGTTCAACATATAACAGCAAGACTGACTTTTTTTCCTCAATCAACTACCCAAAGTTGCAACATCTTTCAACCCAGCACATCCAACTTTAACATGATTGAATCCATTCGTCCGAGTGGTTACTGGGGCCCAAATTTGGGGTGTAAAGAATAGAACCACTGTTACCTGCCACACATGTCGTAAGAGGCGACTAAGGAGGTTTGGCTGAAATCGGATGCATGTGTGCTAAACATGTAGAAGTCTATGCATTTAAGGGCCTACCAAACCAATGTGCAACGTATACACATTCTTGGCAAAGATCAAACAATTCACTAAGAGTGATTAAAATTGGTCGTAGAGAACGAACACAAAGAAGAAGAAGAATGAATCCATCTATATCCACTTCATGTCCCATTTGACACATAACGCTTCCACAAGAGATTTCAAATAACTGCCAACTTTCTACCAATTGTTTCCCATGTCAAGCCACAATCTTTCAACTCTCTTTCCACAGTTTTTCTCCAAGTTTCCTTTTTACATCCAGGCCTTCTTTTCCCATCTGCTGTTCCTCGGAGAAATGCTCTAGCCAATGTTTCTACTGGCATACATGACCAATCTACCTCCATGAGACTGAATGTATAAAACTACATTACTTTATATTTTGTTTTCTCCAATCCTGTTTTCCCTCACAGTGTCAGGTCAAGAAGAGATTTCTAAAACGGGCCTTTGTGTGCGCATCGTAGATAGTGTCTTTTGTCGTCTCTCTTATCTCTGAGGTCCATCTTTTCCGTGGCCTGCCTTTTGCTTTGCACTCATTGTATAGGAGCAGGATTACTCTTCGAGGTGCACTGTCTGTTGGTAATAAGCTTATGTGGCCGAACTATTTAATTTGTTGTTTCTTGATGAAGTTTAGTACTGATGTTGTTACCATCTTTTTTCCTGATGTCTTCATTTCTCAACCGGTCTCTTCTTGTTACCCCAACATTCTGTGCAGACACTTCATCTCTGTCGTGACTAGTTTTCTTCTATAATTTGTTGTCAGCATCCAGACTTGGTACTGGTAGCATAATGTGGGGAGAAAGATTGTATTGAACATTGCTTTTTTGTGTTCATGGTGACATGTTTGCATTTCAAAATTGGCATCATTTGTCCTATCATTTGATTTCCGTATCTTACTTTATGTTTGATATTTCACTATTTGGTATATACTTTTATTGCAGTCTTCACCATTAACCAAAATATATCAGAAACTTACCTGTGTGATTAGAGAACTGAACAGAGTTGATTGTGCTCACTTCATAGCCATGCAACTGAAAAGACAGTTCAAAAACAGATCTTGATTAACAAATTGGCACCATTTTAGAGCAGTTAGGAATTTATTGTTTGCATATGTTATGTCTGCTGCATAAGAATTTCTTTGCTTCTGTGGTATTCTTTGCTTGATAAAGGTTTTTTGGTAGAAATGTCACTGTATATTATTTTTGTACTTTGTAAAACTACGGTACTTTTGTTTTTATGTGCTTTGCCATCACCATTATGAATAGAAGGATAAAAGAGCTTACATAGCACAAGGAGATTTATCAAAGTCTAAAATAATCAAATCTCTTCATGTATTCCTAGGATCCTTCTCTTTCATTTTCCCTGCTGGTTCCACGAAAGGGTAGTTCTTGTTATATTTCCCTTGAATTTTCTCAAAGAATTTTCCAGCATTTATATGTTTTCTTCATGTCCTGGTTCACTGGAATCTGTTTCGTTCTCTCCATAAGCTCACCATTTGTGACCCAATCATACCATCTCAGCCTCTCTATTCTGTGCAGAAACTCGCTGAGGAATGTTTGCAATTTATTAGTTATTCTTTTAGTCGTTCTCCATGTATCTGACTCATACAGCAGAACTGCTTTAACATTGGAGTTTAATATTATAATTCTGAATACAAGTATCTGTATTGTTTCATTGAATACAAAGGCAAATTTGTGTGTTTATTGTGCAATGGTAATCTGTGAGTAAGAAAAGTAATATAGAACGACAGAAAATCACTCTTTCGCTTTCCAAATTTGAAATCTATTGCTAAATCTATGAGTGGCGGTGTATGTGATCTTCATCTCGCTAAACATCTTATACATCTTACTGTCAAATTTGGTCACAGATTTAGTCAGTTTTCAACCCTTTAACAAATTATAATGGTTATCAAAAACCCATGGTCTTCTGTTGATGCAACTGAACTTGGAAGTAGGGTCTGTGTAGTTTTCGAAAAACAATCTTGAAGAGTTAGAAATCTTGAATCTGCAAGAAGACATATGTTTGAAATCCCCCCATGGCATATATGACAATTTCTGAGCTTTGGTGGACAAGAATAAATATCCACTGATTACTAGTGTTGCTCTGAAAATATATTTGTGCTTTGGTTCAACATATCTATGTGAAGTCTCATTTTCATCTATGAACATTATCAAAGATAAAAACTGATCCTGACTCACACTTAGATGATGCACTAAGAGCAGCATGAACCTATATTACACACCAGAAATTTTTCAACTTGCCGCAAATATGCAGTGCTAAATTTCCCAATAATTATATAATATGTAAGTGCAATTTATTTTTAATTAAGCATTAGAATTATTATAAGTCAGCATTAAGTTTTCATCCGTTATTACTTTTTATTAATAATACCATTAATATTATTTTATTACCATTATTATTGTTTACTATTATTATTACAATCGTCAAATGGGGTCCGCGCATCCCCAACATCAGTTAAATCAATGCGTCCCACTATACATAAAGGTTAGACAGCATTGTACTCTAGTACAGTTTGTTTTAGTGTGCTAATGTTATTGTTGCAACAGCAATGTTTGTTAAATATGAGAAGCCTCTTTAAGGGAAGGCATGCTCTTACAAACCCAAGAACGAGACTTTCTTAGTTATATCAGGATGGGTATGTAGGCCAACAAAAGTATAACATACTAATTATGGAGAATCCATTCCGATTCTCTTAACTTCTCCGAACTCTTAGGCCGTTGTTAGTCAAGTGTCAACTGTGTAGTTTTAAGTTTATAACACACTTTCAATATTCATGGCATTCAATCAATTGATTCAATTCATGACCGTAAAGTGATTGAAATTATCTAGTGTGCAATGACAGAACTACATAAAAGTTAACAATTACAATAAGTGCGTGTTCGTGATAGAAAGAAAACAACCAACATATTTAATAAACAGTAATATATTAGTGTTTATTACTACACGAAATTACAGACCGACCTGCAGGGGAAATGATGCACTTTTGTTAGGTAGTTTGATATTTTTTTAAAATGGTGCTATAGCATTAAAAATAGCACCATTGGAAAGGCCTAACAATTTCCAATTCAATGACACCTTAGCCAAGTCTGTAAGTCAATTATGAAAAAAGTTATTAACGTTTTACTGATTAAATTTGTACCAAACAGACGTAATATGAAACATATAGGTAATATAAAAACATGGATCTCAAAAGTTGTGTCCCAGTGCTAGCACTGATCTGTGAATTTCTTCGATATCTTCCTTATTTATAATCGAACACCATATAAACCATACATATTATTGTACGGGAAGATAAACTACATACTGTGATTACATTGTAATAATGTTTCAAAGAACAAAGAACTAATTAGTAATCAAAATGGCTACTCATTTGCATATTATGCAAATAGTGAATATATACCATCTGATTTTTACCTGTGACCACAACATTGATGTGGAATAAATTATGTCAAGTTGTCAAGTATCAATCACAGAATGTGAAATGTACAAACACAAACATTTGTATTAATAGCTAGTAAATTAATTAGAATATTAGAAACATAATTAATTAGCATAATTAGAAACAAAATGTGTTTTAATATGTAATTTACCATAAATTCATTGAAAGGCAAGTAAATGTTCAATTGTTACTAAATTAAAGCCAATAAACTAAATCATACAACACCAATTATAATAGTAATAATTAATATATCATTACATAATAGCAATTATATAATAAACAATTATATAATGAGACTTCATGACAGAAAATATATCTATTTGTGTCAGTCACAATGTGACATTTTTGCTTTGTCGTCTGTTTGAGACGAGTAACAATATACAGTAAAACTTATTAACCATCTGCTTGTTCCTGGACCCCAAGGGGAGCAAAGAATAGTACCACTGTGACCTACAAGGCACGTAATAAGGGGCAACTGGTTATCCGTCACAACCATGGTCCGGACGGTGAACGTTAACAGTTTTACCGTATGGAAATCAAACAGCTACTGTATCTAATATTTTAACTATCTAAATAACTAATATGTATCTAATATTTACTAACTATAAAAAAGCAGAAAATACTTACTGGTGCATCACCTATGGAACATTCTACTACATTATAAAAACCTATAGAAGCATTACCTATGGAACATTCTACAACTACATTATAAAAACCTATAGAAGCATTACCTATGGAACATTCTACAACTACATTATAAAAACCTATAGAAGCATTACCTATGGAACATTCTACAACTACATTATAAAAACCTATAGAAGCATTACCTATGGAACATTCTACAACTACATTATAAAAACCTACAGAAACATCACCTATGGAACATTCTACAACTACATTATAAAAACCTAACATCTCCTAGAGCAAAGTCTACCAATAATTTTAGTATGGTCAGATCGTATTCTGTTTCAGAAGGAGATTCAGATGGAGGTTCAGTTGGAAGTTCAGCAATTTTCCACCCTGTCAAACAGACATAGTTGACATGTGGTTTTGCTGGTGTTGCAGCGGCAACCTTTTTTATCCAAAATGAAGTCACTCTCTCCATATATGAAACTTCCTTACCGTCTTCATCCCATACATGAAGCAGATCACTACCTATCAATGACTCATCAGATTTAACAAATTTTTCTAACTTATCTAAATCTGCTTCACTAAATCCCTTAAACATATCTAATTTAACTAATGGCAACTGCTGCGCTAATGATGTCTTAATGTCTACTTCTAACTTATTTCTATGGGCCATGTCCCTCTTACTAGCTAAGACTGATTGTTTTTGGCCCTGCATCATTTGTAGCTCGTCCTTTGTTTTCTCAAATGTTTTGCCTTGGCTCCACGATGGACAGTAAACTTGAGAAGCTTGCTCTGTTCATCAACAGGGAAACTCTCTAACCATTCAAGTGTCCTGTTATGGATACCTTTTACTTTTCCATCAATGAAGCCAAGGTTAGCATTCGAGCTCGCCATAAAGCATCCATCGTGCCCAGAATTCTCTCCGCCTGCATATTATGCGGTGGGCATGCAATAGTATCTGTCTTCTCTGCTGCAGTGGGCTCGGAAAGACTTCCAGACAGATGTGGCTTTAGTTGATGGCTGAGCTTACAAAGGAAAGCACCCGCTAGATCAGCAACAATGTCTCTAAATTTATCACTCACTAAAGCATCTATACTTCTAAGATGTGATACAGAATCGTCCAGGGCAACATCAAATGCATCATGGGTACAGGAGAGTATGGTGGATGGTTCGCTCTTCACTGTCCGCAAGAATGCCATGCACTGCTTAATAACACCATCCGAGACCTGTGAAAAATAATAAATATTGTATCAGCGCATAAAATATTGAATAAAGATGTTTTCAACTTTCACAAAATCTAGCAAATAAGTTACAATTTAAGAGCATTGAATCCTGCAAGACTATCCTCTCCTAGGTGAGCTGATAAGCAACATGTGGTCACACCCAGTCGACCTAAAAACTAAGTTTTGGGGAAACCTGACAGACCTGAAGCTGACAGCCCAATTTGTGGTCCACAGTAAATTAAGCGCATGAACAGAGATCGTTGAAGAAGAATACAACCAAAGAACCACATACATTGAAATTATTTAACAATTATATTCCTAGTCTGACTTACTAGTTCGAGATTCGACCGCTTCTGTTCGTCTGTAAAATACTCGCATCCACGGACCAGTGAGAATCTTTGAGAAAAGCCCAAGGGCTTGAAGCTGAGCCAAAACAATTGGATTCTTTAGACTTGTAACAATGGCTGACATCACGCATCCCTTGCGGTTGCACTTGGACTCGAAGAAATCCAGAAGTTCCACCCGCAAGGTATAAATAATGGCAGCCATGTGGAACAGAACATGTATTCTGTTCCCAACATATCTCAGAATAATGCCTGGCTGCAGCTTCTTTTCTCTCAGAAAGGTCACAAAGCCTGATGGATCCCCAGTGCCTTGTTTATACCTGAAATTAATCAATTTGACAAAATATGAATGGTTTTTTTAAAAACAAAATAAATTTCTTCAAATATTCATTAGATACTCTCTCACACAATCTTTCATTTTCGGCCATATTTATAATTCTAATTGTGATATATACACAGCCTCTGCCAAGAACGCAATTTTACGTCACAACGCTCAGTACCATTTGGAGCTCTAGTGCTTATCCTTCGATGAAGTGTCCGATTTCAAACAGTGTTTACTGGGTTCGCTCTAATTCGCAGTAAATAACTGTTCTAACAAAAAACAAGTCATATTGAACAATACAAATAATAAGAATAGTAGATTACCTCATTTTGGAAATGTTGTGAATTAGCTGTGCAGCACAACATCCTGTAGGACATCTCTCTTGTGACAACAGGGACCATTTTTGGTCAAACTTTTGCAATGTAGCCCTGGCAGACACAGCCAATCCATCCAATGGGTGAACTTGGCACTTGAGTTCCATCATATCCATATCAAACTCCTCCTTGAGTCGTGTGACCACACAGTGATTGACTGAAGCACGATCTGTAATACAGCTCTTTATTTTATCAAAGATTTCCTGTTTTACATCTGTGTCAGAAAGACCATAGCAATCACAGTATGTTCTTACAACATCAAGAAGAGAGTTTGTAATGTGGGTGTAGTAGTCTTCTGCTGATCCTCCTGGAAGTCCATCTATGCTGAGAACTAATGGAATAATATTATTACCAGATTCAAGACATATGTTGACATGCAGTTCATTAACATAGGTACCTTTGATAGTTGTGCCATCCCATGCCAGATTAGCCACGCATGACTTATGTAATAGGTATCCTGTCTGGATGTCAGACAGAATACCTATTTCATAGGCCATTTGTGCCACAACAGTGGTACTGGGTGTGTCTGAAAGTTGCTTGTCAAAAACAATTTTACAAATATAATTAATGATATCACTACATTGACTGACGCCAACCTGGCTTAGTAAACAAAAATAAACGCATTTTCGTATGGTCATGCCATACTGTTTTTTATTCATTTTGACTTGAACAGTGTTGTCAGTGTTGCTGCTTTCTGTCCTCTCCTCCTGCAGAATGGCAAGCTCATTTGCATAGAAGGAGCTATCATTGTGGAGTTTCTTTCTGGCTTGACGTATATTCTTTTCATGACGTCGTCTGTCCTCTCCTTTCTTAATGGTCAGTCTGTTAATATGTTTCTTTGCCTTCTGAAGCTGTTTCTGGAGATTTTCCACAGTAGCCTTCTGCTCCCTGATAATCACAGTTAAGCTATCAACTTTCTCTCTTGCAACATGCAAAGAATTCCTTAATTTGTCCACATCACATTTCCTCACACAGGATTCCTTATGCTTCTTCTTCAACGCATCTATGGTGGCTGTCTTCCTCCTCACAATCTGGTTTACCCTCTTCACAGAATATTTTACAGATTTTTCCCTGTGCTGCTTCCTGATCTCTATAATCTTCCGCTGTAAACCTCTATTATTCCTCCTCATATTTGCAAATGTTCGCTGCGTGTTCACACAGCTTTCACAATGACAGCTGCATCTTAACTTCCTAGGGGATGGTGGCATAACAGATGTTGCAGATGTACCTCCTGAAATAGATTGAAACTCATTAGAAATTACTGGTTGCAACAAAAGTGAACTAGACACATTCTTAAATTTTACAGGAAATATCTCCTGACAAAGAGCCACGATGGACACCCAGTGTCGACTCAGGGACTTTTTTTTTTCTCGCAGCAATTTATCTAAACGTTCAGCATTATTTCTAAGAGCAATCTCATCGATACACTTATCCTTTTCTATGTGAATTCCAACCACTAATGCTTTGATATTCTTAGCCACCTCCGTAAGAGTGGGTCTACATCTATCCAAGATCAGCTGTGCTACATATCCATTCTTGACAGGATACTCTGGTACAAATTGTGCCAAATGTGCCCTCAGATCTTCCATAGACTTAGACGTCATGATTTAGTTTTATCTGCAATTAAAGAAATTACATAATTAAATTGCATTAAAATTTATATATAATAATATAATACTTATACTAAATAAATACTAAACTAGTTGACATACAACTCTCTTAAACTTAAACTTCATTAATTATATTATTGATTGATGAACTAGTAAATTAAAATTTTTTAAAAAGATTTTTATTACTATTAATTGAATCATTTAAAATATAATTTGTTATATGTGTATATTATCGTATTATCAGTGACCAGTGAGTGCAGTGAGTTGGAAACTAATTCAAATTGCTAACTAGTGTAAAGTCAAAATAGGAAAAGACATCAGCATTTAAAAAATAAACCAAAATGGCGAAACTAAACTAGTAAGTCGAAAGTGAAAGTGGCGAAAGTCACATAGTCCGGGAAATGACATGTACTATGCAAAATTGTTTTTTGATATGTTAGCCGTCTTTAGCTGACACCAAATTGCACACAACATGTGTAAAACATGTTGCTGAACTCAAATATCATAATTATATTTATTATAAAAACCAAAAACGTAAAGATATATAGATGTAAACTTACCTTATAGAGTTCAAAATGAAAAAAATTGACAATTAGCACTTGTTTGCGTGTGAAACCTTCTCCAGCGTGTCTAGAAATGGATGCCCTTTCAAACGCCGCTTGGTGGTTGGCCAGGTTTTTGAGAAAGTAATACTAAATCAAAATTTCATGGAATTTTACTAAGGGAATACGACTTTTTGGAGACGGGCTTATTACGCATGCGCAAGCATTTTCGGCGGAACAACGCACTTCGAAAAGTCTAGATGTAAAAGTCCCTACTTTTGTTTCCAACATAACCAAAAACAACAGTGCTCTGAATTGATAGTACTCGCTTGTCGATTTCAGCCATGACTTGTTGCTTGTTCAACTGTTAGTGGTACACTAGCATATAACAAGACGACTATGACAGTATGTAGTACTACTACTCGGAGACTCCTACCGTGACACTGCTATGAGTTGTACGCCGACCGGCTAATCTGCCGTGACACGGGTCATTGCCATTTATCAGCAGTCAGCGTTAAATCTGGAGCAAGTAGGTTACAGTTTTACATAAGCAAAACAAAAATAGGAAGGAAAACAAGATAACAAACCCTCGACGTTTCGACTAATGCGCATTAAACAAGATGGCAAACAAACATACTAAAATAAGGAGACCTTTCTTGTTTAGTCATCACTTTTTAAAGAGAGGAAGACATTATTAGCCGTGTTGTGGCAAAGCCCATTACTTTATCAATAGACACGAGTTGCGTTATGTTACCATAACAACATATTGATCGAGTTTTATGAAACAATTACTATTCTCTCTACTCTTCTTTTGTACGCATATTTTCTTGTCTGATCTGCTGGAGTACCGGTCAAAGGCAGCTACTGCTGCCGTCCTCCATTGGCTCTCTGGGACTTCATTTACTGGGGCCGATGTTGTATCTGACTCAGTTGATGCTTCACAAGATCCAGAAGGGCAGGTTTCGTCGTTATGAGTGGATGTCGTCTATAAAAGTTTCTAACCTCCAGCGGCTTACGTGGATATACTGTCCTGGTTAAGCCTAAGGATTGACTTCATTGCACCGGATTTTACCCCATATGGCTCGGTCCCTCTCAGCAGAAATGACACGCCAACTGTCGAGAGTATTGCACAAAGCACGAACTCCGTAGCTCCAGCAACAATCCTATGTGTCTCTGGAAAAAATGCACCCGTGAACAAAACGGCTCGGTCGATTCGAATTCACGACCTTCGACTACATAGGCAAGGGCTTAAACACTTAACCACAGAGAACTTAAACATCTTTGAATAGCTGTTGACAGTAGTCTGTCATTTAAGAGTCATGTTGAGAACGTAATCCCAAAGGTCAGAAAAGGGTTAGCTGCTCTCAAAGTTATGGCGGACACAGATATTGAAAGACGCCTGCTTCTCCTTTTTTTAATCAGGGACTTGTTCTGAGCGTGGTGGACTATGGTCTTGGTCTTCTAACAGTGCACAGAACATCGCTGGAGAAGTTGGATAGCGTCAAAAATCAGACAATGAGGCTCTTATAGTGGGTTTCACACGAGACACTTCATTTGCGGCCATTCGCTATGTCCTCGCCTTGCCAACTATGCAGAGCCGGATTAGACCAGCGCGGGGCCCGTAGCAAATTTTAGCGCGGGCCCTAAGTTTTGTATGATAATAAATAATAAAACATAAATTTTACAAACAAACTTGTCTCGATTTAATGTGAGCAAATTTAGAGATAATACTAGACAAATCAATTTCTCTAAGTAAATTACATTCAATGTTCATTAAGGTGAGGTTATTTAGACGATCTTGTCCCATCATGTTTCTTAACTCACTTTTATACACTTTAATGTTGAAAAAGAACGTTCTCCGCTGCAGTTAGTAATCATTAAAGACAAGTAAATTCGTAAGACTATTTCTACATTTGGGAAACACGACTCTAATGAATTTTCCATTATAAGTTTATAAAATTGCAGTTCAAGGGCCTCATTCTTTTCGTTGCTAATAGCAGCAGCTACATTAGTTTTAAGAAGTTCAGCGAACTGCACAAGTTCGTCGCCTAGGCTTTCTTCCAAATCCTCTTGGTAAGAGCTGACAATATTTGGAGTTCTTTTCAAGATCTCTTCTGCTGTAAGAGATTTTAACTGCCGAAATGTTCCAAATACATCAGTCACTCTATGGTACGCTTCCATGCGTTTAGCTAAGGCAGAGAGTACATTATCAATTATGACAATAAACACCTGACTTTCAAATTTTTGTTTGGGTGTTTGATTTTCTACAACTTCATCGAGCGTAGTAGAGCCACTAAAATCGTCGTACTTAGTATTTCGCTTGCGTCGTCGTGAAGTTTGTTGCTGATATTCTTGACAGTGAGTCAGGATTTTGGCTTTGGCCTCAATATCTGAAAATGTAGACCGCATTGCTTGAACGTACCCGTGTAACGATTCATAAAGAGCATATCCCGTGTTAAGGTCTTGATCAGGTGACTGTAATGAAGCGCTAGACGCTTGCAAGCGTTCTAGAATTCCGTTCCATAAAATGCTAACTATTCCCGTTTCCAACTTACTCATCTCCAAAACTAGCCCATACGCTTGATTACGACACTCTACCTTTTGATCCATGTTATTTGAGATGTCATACAAAACTTGTTTGATAATGGTAAAACCACATAAAAGTGCTTTTGTCGCATCAGCTCGGGAAGACCACCTGGTGTCCGACAGTCTCTTCAAAGTCGGGAGTTTTGAACCTGTATCTTCCAGTGCTTTTGTAAGAATGTCCCATCGATAGGTAGAAGCGGAAAAGAATGTATAGAGACTTTCAACAAAATCGAAAAATTTAACCACTTAACATGACTATAACTCTGATTTAAAACATTTGAATTCATTGAAAACGAAAATGATAGAAACTATTTTTAAAATTAATTTCTCACTGAAACATAAAATTAGCTATGTAAAATAAAATAATAATAAAATAACAAGATGGGAGGATTTAAATACATTCAAAGTTAGCAGAACAAATAAAAATTACTCTCTGTGTCCGTTTGTGTGCTTCTCTGTAAAATTATGCAGCTCTGTGTTGCGGCTTCTTGTTGCGGCTCCTTCAAGTGTGTCGGCGATAGAGCAAAGACTGGTATATACAGTATTACATAAGAAGGGAAAAATTAATTATAGGATATGAAAAAACAACACTCAACGTTTCGGTGCTTAAGACCTTTATCAAGAACAGAAAAAACAGAAAAAACTAAATTAACTAAAACATGACACTAACAAATGATCTGCATCAAAAGATACTGGCATACGTACCTGCGTGGTCAGCATCTCGTGAATGAAAGAATGGACAGGAACCATTTGGCCCTCCCTCGCATTATTTTCTGGGACATCTAGTCGAGTGCAAAACAGTTTCTCACAAAAACGTGAATGACATGAAATTTATTTAGGAGTGCCCAGATCTGCTCATGTCTTAGAACAATATTTCATACGCCCACTTGCATTTATTTTAAACAAAGTTTCGCGCGCAAAAACTACTGAACGAACAGAGACTTGAACTGGGTTATGAGTCAAATTTAATTGTTCTTTTGTTCAAGCTTTCAAGTTTTCGTTTATTAGAAGCGTGTGCACACAAGAGACACTCCTATACAAAAAGTAAAAAAACTGTTACGTTGTTAATGAGCTCAGTGTGACCGCCCAATTAAGTCCGAAATTGAGTAAACATGACCTTGGCCCTAACCTCAATAAAAAAATGAAAGGGGGAATTATTACCCACCTCCCAAACTTGGTTCCTTGTTTATGACTAGTGACAACTTAGCTCCAGAGGCGCGGGCCCGCCAAAGCGCGGGGCCCGTAGCATTTGCTACTTCTGCTACTATGCTAATCGGCTCTGCAACTTTGGCCTTGAGACGCAAAGTTGCACAGGTAAAAGCTTATCTGAGAGTATTTGAAGACACAAATCCTTCTCTGTACAATGTCATAAATGAAAACAAGGGCAGGCATTTGAAGTGAGACCAATCCGTGATGGCAGAGGACAGGTTTTACTCTAGACGAGCTGAGGCATGTGGAAGAATAGATGTCTGTATCAGATGTTATGATTGATTACACGAGAGTTGTCGATACACGTCGACGCTGCTGTACGGAATGGGCTCTTGGCGTCGCTTTCATGACCTACTTAAACTAGTTTAGATAGTTTAAGTAGGTCATGCCTATGTGGAGGTTCTGGCATTGGTGGATCAACACTCCCATCCGGGGTATCATTATTTATACTGATGACTGTCAAAACGGAAACAGATCATGGGCTTATTCCGTACAACGAAACGGTAGCACAATTCACGAGGACCGCGGCGCTTTCGAGACAACAACATCGAGCATAACTATGGAGATCACTGCTCTGCATCCAGGGCTCTCATGATGATTATGCTTAAATGGATTGAATCTGGAAGTCTGTACGAGGGGATGGGTGGACAACATTTGGAGATCACATCTGAAGACACTGACTTAGATATAAACACCTGGACATGCTGGAGCGCAGGGCAACGAATGTGCTGACTTTCTTGAAAACAATGTCCCGATTAAGGCGGGAAGAAGAATGGACAGAGCCGACATCATCAATGCGGTAAGCGCTCATTTATGTGTTATAGGCCAGTCTCAAACACTGGAGCGAGTGCAAGAATTAGGAGAAAAGTTTAGACATGCCAGCAGTGTCATCTACGTAATAGAGAGAGACGATTTACAAATCAATTTCGCAACGGTGGGCGGAGCACGCACGGGGATGCGCTATGACGTCGATCGAATAGCATAACATGAATCGAATGTGAGTGTTTGAATTGTCGCGTTTTGTATTATTTGCATCATCATCATCAAGGTCCGTATCCTTTATAGGACGTTGCTCTCTTTGCAGCGCATCTGAAATTCACTCCGTCTCTAGCTAGTTCACCCACTTCATCGATGGTCATATTCATGGTTTCTTTAATATCTTGTAGCCATTTTCTTCTTGCTCTGAGTCCTGGGACGCTAGCCTCTAATATTGTTCTTTCCAGGCCATCGTGACGCTTGATGTGACCAAAGTATATAATTTTTCTATATAATATGTTGTTTATCAGCCAATTCTCTTTAACATTTAGTTCTTTCAGGACAGCAGTGTTCTTTCTTTTTCTGTCCATGGTATTCGTAGGATCTTTCTTTTGCCTTTAGTTTCGAAGGACTGGATTTTCGTTCTTTTTTTGTGTAATGGCCCATGATTCATAACCATAAGTAGCCACTGGGAAAATGCATGCTCTCAATATTTTTTTAATATTTTGCTGGTGCTTTGCCACATATTCTTCATTGTGTTTAACGTCTTGATTGCTATTGTCAATCTTCTTGAGATCTATTTGGAGCAGTCACCGTTATTGTTAATTATTGAGCCCAGATATTCGTAACCCTCTACACATTGAAGTTCTTCATTGTTTATTTGGATGTTAGGTGAGCCTTTTGCTTTGTCTTTGTCAGTTGCACCCCCTGCCTTAATACATAATCGGCATTGGTCCTCTGTATCATGCTCATAGAATCTGTGAGAATGCATGCATGAGTGAATATTTGCGTCTTTAGCCCCTCCAATGATTTTGTCACCGCCATCGTTTAGTTGCCAGAGAAGACTCCATATCCAGATCTGTTTAGGACGTGCCCTATTTTGTTTTCCTTGCGAGGTCCACTCAATTACTACACTGTGTCTTCCTCAGGATATGCCCGACCCATCGCCATTTTCTCCTCCTAACCTGGGTCATCATGTTCCTGCACTGTTCTTATCCACAGGTCTGTGTTTGCACTCTTATATCATCTTAGTCTGAGAATCCGCCAAGGAAATTTGTTGATAAAGGCATGACTCTTATTTCTATTCAAATTGAACACGTTTAAGAACCATTGACAGTTGAAAATCGAAAAGAGTCGGTTCAAAATTCGCTGCCATAGAAAAATTAATTGAAAAGATTTAAAATAAAATTCCTACAAAACTATTTATTATCTTCAAAATTACATCGGAAACTCTCGACGGTGCTTCAAAGTTGGTGCATTGCTGCTGAGATCTTCATGTTGCAAGAAAGAGATCAGAGCAGACATGGTTATTAACCGAAGTGCAATGAGGATAGTCCTATCAATCAATCAAGCGTGTGAGAGGAAGGTAGAGATATAATAGAACGGTTTTACATAACGCCCAGCCATGGCAAGAAACAGGTACTGTTGGAGATCTAGTGCAGTCGACCTTCGATGTGACATGATTATCAGTTGTACGAGAACTATCATCATAGCACTCTGGACTTGTCCATAGGTGCTCCGATTCCTCCCTCAACAGATCCAGCATCGCCAGAGGTCAAACACGCCAGTTCAATGTTGACTATTCAATCTTTTTTTTAATCTTTGTGATTTTCATTAGAAACGTTTGTATTTGGTCGTCCATTTGTTTTTTTAAATTTGTCACTCCTGTTGTTCGTTTGCTTGATAAAGACCTTGTTGGTCGAAACGTTGCTGTATTTTGTCATTGTTTTTGTAATTTGTAAAACTACAGTACTTTGTGATTACGTGTTTTGCCAAATAGTTTTACTGCAGTCTCATCTATTTTGATAATATTTTAGGTGGATGTCAGGTGGCGTTCTATATGAGTTTGGTTTAGTGCATTTCGGTGCACACCAGGTTCGGGAAGATCCTAAATGCTCATATTGCCACTTGTTACCTTTCAAGCTTTCTTTTTGTAATGATGGTCACGCTTAAATAACCCATCTTGTAATAGCACGTGATTATTACAGAACATCTTGTTTTATGTCTACTATTAAAATATGTTGATATTGTATAGTTTTTAGTTGTTGTCTTTATAATTAGTTATTATTCAAATGTTTGAAAAGAGAGGTATTAAAATCTGGTTGTTTTGTCAATAACGGTGCGCCTGCGCGTACCATGATTGCGCACGAGATTTTGGAACGTTACAGCAGGAACGATTTACATCATCTGCAAGCAAAAATGCACTACATTATTGCACAAAATATGTTCAATTTTAGTTTTCGCGTAAAGGGATTTTCCTTATCGATGAGTACCAGTGCACACGCGTATAAAGGACACAATGTTGCAACAATTACCTTATGAATACAGGTATGCAATGTTGGCAAATTCTAGTTTTTTTTTGTTCTCCCAAGAAAATTTTAATTGTAAGATTTGCAATTATGCAAAGAAATATAAAACAAGATGTCAGAAGACCAACGTAGAGACTCAGACTGCAACTAACTGCAATATCCAGGCACAAATAATTATAGATACAAGTAACAAATGAGATTAATAATACTGACAGTATTGAGTAAATTCATGTTCAAACACAAACAGTAACTCGCTGAAGAAAAAAGTTATGTGAGATATGTTTTAGAAATGCGGCAACGCGGTCGTTAGGAGAGCTGGGGGAATAAATTAAGTAACGGAATTAAAAATCGCACAGAACAATCGCATAAATTGAATAAATGGGGAGAAAGATTCTAACATTTCAAAGTGGCGCTTTCATTGAAATAATGCTCTCTTTTGTGATGTAGCGTTTAAAGACGATCGCCCGTCTGCCCAGTGTGTTCGAAGCGCATTGGGCGACGGGTGATACGCCCTCTGTCAGTGCGGTTTAAATTCCGCGGGCTGGCAGAAAAGCCACAGGTTCTCCAGGTTTACGGTGTTCGTGGCACCGAACCGAAGGGTTACAATGTCCATGGCACCGAGCCGAAGAGCTGAAAGCTCAAGTGCTTCTGGATCGGAAAAAGACATCCAAAATAAAGATACATAAAGTTAGTAGATGGTATAGCTAAGGTGAGTGATCCACTCAAACGTAAGGAGTTCAAATCCTGGTACTTTGACTTGCCTACAGAGAATGGGTACTTTTCTTTCTGAGTTATGAAAAATTTGGAATCACCACTGGAGTAAATCACTAAATGTGTCCTGAAGCTGGCACTCTAAGCAAGATTAAAGAAACTGAGCAGATCCTTTGTGCCATGGAGCACATTACATGATTACTGTACATTGACATTAGTTTTGAATAATTTTTCTAGTAGTTTTTAAAAAAAAAGGATTTATAATTTCCATCTATTTTAAATATTTGCACTTGTTATCAATAACTGGTACACTTTTATTTATTCTTTATTTGTTCTTAATTTGTTCATAAATATTGTAAACCTTAAGTAAATGACACATATTGTGACATAGTAGACACATTTGTGTAATTTCTTTATAACTTACAAAACAGAATTACATTAAAAAAAATGTAACTTAAAAAAAATTATAGTTAAAAAAAATAATAAAAAAATATTTAACAAAATTGAATGCTCATTGTTTCTTTTGATAGTGATTTCTAATTTTTGTATGTGTAATTTACAGATCAAGCCTGTACGCAGTAATTATATACAGTGATGTATCTCCAAACTGGCAGAAGTAATTTTGATCGTAATGTAGAGCAGAACAGATTAAAAATCTGTGAAGAATAGTCAGGTGAACGCAGTGAGATTTTGTTCAATCTCATTGTAATTGTTCATCAGAATTATGTGTGTTGCTGACTATTATTGTTTCATGACTAAAAATTGCGTTCTTGTGGGATGGGATTGTTTACTTGCTCAACGTTTTGAACATTGTAGACTAATATAATTGGGATGTTACCATGTCTGTTGCAAGAGCTACACACAGGAGGCAGAAATTAAATGCCAAGACAAAGCCCGTAGCAAGTTTTGAATGGGAAATCAATCCAGATGTTTCTTTGACAAACAAATCTAGATCATTGGAGCTGTCCTCGCAAGGACATGTATCTCTTTCTGAAGTAGATGGCAGTTTTGGAAGTAGTAGAGTTGGTAGTGATGATGATTTTAAAAATACTTGTAAATTTGCAGTCAAAGCAGAGAAAATTAAGCAGAGTAGCTCCAGAGATGATGAACCTGGCCATCTACCAGAAAACTCATTCAATGAGATAAATTTTTTAAATATTTCGAAAAGAGATAATTTCTGTGAAGGACCAACTTCCTGTTCAAAGAGATCAGATCTTCAATTTACCAATGAAAATTCAAAGTTTAAGAATTCTGCAGAGCTAAGATCTCAAGAAGAAGAGCTAGAAGTATGCCTAAGAAGTCCATCAAAGTCAAACTCTGCACAATCTTTGTCAGGACATGAGACTTCTTTGGGAAAGACCCTCGCAACCAGTTTGAAGCTAATTGCTGCCAATACTGCTACATCTCCACTGACACTTAGTTCTGTTCACAGTGATGGTGACTCCTTTCATGCAGAGACAGTAAGCAGTGCATCAAGCTCCCATGCTTCAGATGCAGTCACTCCTGTTGTGGTTCTTTCACCTGTTGCATCACAGACACATTCACCAAGTGCACGTTCAAAGAGGTATTCAACTAGATCCTCCTTGAATAAAAATGAAAATTTTTCCAAACGGAAAAGTAATGATTTTGAGATGATGAAACATATCCTGAGTAAAGATGGAAGTGTTACCCTTTATCAGTGTGAGAAATGTAACAAAGTTTTTAACAAAAAACAAACTTTGAGACAACATTTCATAACACATACAGACAGGTTTGCATGTCCCTATTGTGATACACGATGTAAGAGCAAAGGGGACCTCCACCGACATATACAGACTCACACAAAAGAAAAGCCGTATCATTGCGATGTCTGCAACACTGATTACACAAGAGAAACCATTTTGAGAAAGCATATGAAAACCCAACTACATTTGAGGGCTTGCTATGAGCGGGAGAATATTGCTTGTCTTCACAAGTTGATTGACAACAGAGATAAACATCTAGATAGATTTGTCACCACTCAAACTAAAGTCAAATTAGAAGGCTTCTCTTGCAATCAGTGTCAAAAAGTTACTTTTTCCAGAGCTGAAAATAAGAGACATGTAAAGTCTCATGCTCTGAAGTACGTATGCAATGTTTGTCAAAAGGCAGTAAAATGCTTTACTTTTGAAAATTCATTTAAGATCTCACAGCAGGTTGTCCAGATTGTCTTGCAAACTCTGCAGCAGATCTTTTTCCAGTTTGTACTCGTTAAAGGAGCATGCTAGGTCACATAGAAGTGGCCACTCTAGCAAGTTAGTTGAGGAAAATCTAATCAAGGCAGCAATTAGTAAACATAATAAAGATATTGTCAAGATGAAGAAGAAACCTCAAACTGCTAGAGACTCCAAGTCAGGTGCAGATATAACTGGTTCATCAAAGATGAACAAATTTGAATGTGAGGAATGCCATAAAATCTTCACCAGCCAAAAACGATTAGCAAATCATAGCCGTGTTCATAACGGAACTTATATATGTGGCATTTGTAAGAAAGCATTTTCCACTCTGTCCAAACTGAAAATACATTTGAAATTTCATGGAAGAATTTTGAAATGTGATGTTTGTGATGCAGTTTTCTATGATGATAAGGAGTTGGAAGATCACGTTCAGAATCATCATACTGTTGATAATGACTACTCATGTAAGCTTTGCTATGACCAATTTGAAAGCGCAACTGATTTGCAGAGCCACATGAAAGATCATGCTCCAACCATGCTTTTTAGTGGAAAGTCATTAGATGAAACTGCTTTACCTGTGATAAATAGAAGTAGGAGAAAGCCTTCAAGTTCAGGAGTTGACATTCAGGGATTCAATGAAACTGAAGACTCTAGTGATAACGAGGAGGTACAAAACCTAGAGAGGTCAGAGACAGCAGAATCACATAAATTATGCGACTCTACTAATGAGATTCTCTTGAATAGTGAAGAATTTTATGAAATAATCAATAGCGTATTAGATGAAAGTGATGGGGATGATAATGATTGTGGGAGTTCCGAATTTCATGATAAACTGTACTCCGACATTATTGCAGCTTTACGAAGTGAAGATGGGAGTTCTGGCGAATCTGATAATGATGATTCTAAAGATACTTGTCTGTTTCATAATTCTTTGTTACATGATGAAATGGACATTATGAAAAAGTCATATGTAGATTTTGAAAGATACTCAGAGAAAGATGAGAATAAACAAATATTTAAGTGTAAACTGTGTAATAGAACTTTTGAGGAGAATAAATATTTGAAGAATCACCTAAAATGCCATCTTTGTGAATATTGTAATAAGTTTTTCGCTGGCAAAGAAAAATTAGCCGCACACAAATCCCGCCATGTCAGACACCTTCTAAAACAAATTAAAAATGAAGTTAGCAGATTGCATACTCCGAAACATAAATTTAAATCAAGTCTTGGGGCACCATCTGAATCTGAAGATGAACTAGAGGATCAGTTTTTGAATGAACTTGAAGATATTCTTGAGGGTGAACCACCAAAAGCGCCTCGCTCGATGAATTTTCTACACAGTCTGTCTCACGATGAAATAGTTCGAGCCAACAAACATATTTTTGAGCAGTATTCCTGCTTAGATTTGACCAATAACATATTTGCTTGCACAATTTGTAAACGGAAATATGCCAGACCTACCACACTGACTAGACATTTAAAAACCCACGTTTGTCAATTTTGTAACAAGTTCTTTGAGGATAAGTCTGACTTACTTGAGCACAAGTATAAACATAGGAAGAAAGCTGCACTTATGAAAGCGGAAATCACAGGAGAAGGTAGCAAGATGCCTCCCTCCCCGGTTGTATCAAAACCAAACCGAGATATGTTCAAGAGATATTCTTTTATCGACTCTGACAGAAATATAAACAGGTGCACTTTGTGCTGCAAAGACTTTGTTCGTAGGACCGTTCTCACTCGTCACATGAAAACTCATATTTGCAGTCACTGCGACAAATTTTTTGAAGATAAGTATGATCTAGCCAAACATATTACATTTCATCAAGTGGAAAAGCAGTATATGGAAGACGATGAGTTTACTGAGTATGATGATGATGAGAAACAGTATTCAGCAACATCTTCGGTTGTCGGTAATTTAGATCATGAAGAGAAGAGCATTACAATGCCCTCACCATTCCCATCATCTCTGCGTCACCTAAATCCACCATTTCACACCCAACCTGGATGTAGTAGTAGAAATGGAACAATAACTTTCATTCAAATCCCAAGCACGGAGGGTGGTGAGACTGCAGGTACCCAGGTGTTCTCTGCTCCTGGTAATGGTACACCATCCTTCCAAATAATTTCTCAGCCTGTTGAAGTCTATAAGGATGCCGCTCAGGAATCCTTTTTAGTGGCATCTACCAGTTGTCAAGGTAGTGAATCGGAGAAGATCATTACAATTTCTCAACCACAGATAGTGACAGCTGGTTCAGAAGAGCGGGAGAGACTATTTGAGTGCGGTGAATGTGGAAAAGGTTTTCAAGAATGGTCATTTGAGATCTCACATGACCATTCATACAGGAGACAGGCCTTATGTGTGTCGTCTTTGTGGTAAGGCTTTTGGCCGTGGCACAACTCTGCGGAAACATGAGAAAACCCACATGAAAAGATGCAAGATTTGTGATACCAGTTTTTCTCACAAATATGAGCTAGATCTTCATATGGAAATACACAGAACATATGCATTCTACAAGTGAATTGTTTTGTTAAAGTTAGGTCATAAGCAGTTGTTTAAAAAAAAAATGTTATTACTACTAGTAGATTTTGAGATAAAATTTGAAAAAGAAATTGTTTTGAACTGCACTCAAAACCAAAGTAGAATAGTAGTTGGGGATACAAAAACATAACAAAATATAGTGGTACATGTAATAATGGCGAAACATATAAAAACAAAGTAATGTAGTTTTACAAAGTACAAAAACAATATACAGTGACGTTTTGACTAAACATCCTTTATTGAGCAAAATATACACCAGAAGTGACAATATTTAGACTTCTTATATGGCAGACATAACATATTCAATTAGACACTAAATCCAGTAATATGTTATTTAAGAACATATGCATGGGTACAGATAAGATTTAATGGAAAAACACAGAGAGTGGCAAAGAAAGAAGATACTAGATAGTTTAACATTGTGCATGTTAACATTGTGCATGGAAGAAAATCATCATTAACTGATTCCGTACATCATTATTTTAGCCCCTGACAGAATTTTTGTTGTCTCAAATATTGCAGTCATATGTTAATTGACTTTAGACTTTAAATAGTAAAACTGCATTTCGATTAACTCTTTTCGTACACAGTTATTTCCTCAGTTGTACACAGTAACGGTAATTCAAGGCAGGCAAAAAAAAGCATTTAAAATAAAAAAAACTCTTGTAAAAATAACTATTTAGCTTATTATATACTAATTTGAAGAAAACTGGACAACCTATTAGAATAACAAGGTTAAAAATAGTAGAAGTAAAACTAGTAGAAGTAAAACTAGAAAGACTTGTGTAAAGGGAAACAACTCAAACGGCGCAGTGTATGGCGTTCAACAGAAATATGCTGTGGTGCAGTGTGGGGTGATTGGCATAGAATGAATTAAAGTATAACTTATTGTATAGCAAATTGAAGGTAAATGGGTGAATGTTTTGAATATGTTGACTACATTGACGACTATAATGCAGAGATGTCTATGAAATTAAAAATACAAGCATCACCCAAAATAAAAAAATTAGAAATTGGTGATAAACAATTTCCACTTGTCTAGACTTCCAACCGCAATATTTTGACTAATAGACACTAACTGATATTTTCTTGAAGACAATTCACATACAAATATAACTTAAAAAATGGCTACTTTAACATGTGTTGGTCACATACAAAATAGCATCATTAGTGTCTGTTGAAATTCCCATTGAGAAATTGCAAAATTGAAGTTTATATGACATATTCAAACATCTATGTTTGGTCGGTAAAACCATAAAACCACGCCAGATATCTGAAGGAAATCTTTTACTTTCTGTCGTAATTTAATTCCTGATAATATACATTACGGAAGTTAACAAAGAAAACTGCAAAATGACTAGAGTTTATTATTCTACTTTGAACGCTCCATATCAACCACTTATTAAACCACTCTGTTATTTGTATGTGATTTGAGCCTAAGAACGATTGTACATTGTGCCAGTTATATGCCTACACCTGATTTCTGTGACGATTTTTATTAACTAGGGTAGCTTCCCTAGACATTTAAGTTTCAATTTAGATCTTGCGTCGGAACGACTGGGGTTAAAAGCCTTCAAATTGATCTCGTTTAGTAAATCAGTTTAAACAAAAAACAAGTGCACTAGGAATCGAATGTTCAGGAGGTCCATGATCTTGTATACCATATTTTACATGACCTAGAACGATAAGAGAGTAATACAATAGTTGTTAATGATTTTAGGAAATTAATTTAACTTTATTTTGGCATGAGTCAGTGCTGACTACCTCCCTATCACCAATTAAATGTGATACCAAGCTACAGTATAGCTCCAGATGTGGTACATTCAAGTGAGGTTTTTCTGTTTCTAAAATCTTAGTTACCCGTCTGTAAAAATATGTGTCTTGTTGGATACTATACGCACACTTTAGTTGAAATTTGGATGTGCCTGTCTTACATGCAGTAGTTACCTAATGGGATGCACCATGCTCACGTTCTCAATGCAAATCCCAGAGATAACAAAGAGTAGTTAACTTGGTTCATAAATGCAAATGAACTCAAATAAAAAAAACAACACATTTTAGCTTTTATTTGCTGTCTTGTCATAAGTGAGGTGTCTGGCATCTGCCACAGTTATACTCTGCTCATCTATGACATCTTGCATTCATTTTGGTCTTCCTCTCTCCAGTCTCTTCATATCACGCCGTCCAGAATGATCTCCAGAGAATTGTTTTTTTTCAAAGTTCAAAGTATTTCATTTTTCTCATTTTAAATTCACCAACTTCTTTTCAATTTTAAACTGCTGTAAAATGGACATATTTGTTTTTTTTAAGACTATCACTTTTTAAACTATCACTTGCTTAGAATATCACTTTTTTGCATTAATCCACTATGAATTCAGGTGTATTCATGGCCTCTACTATGGCACCTCTTACAAATTTTTGCACGAAATCTTGTTTTTGTATCACCGGTATCCCTCACCATTCAGGCAAGCCTTACTCCAACTTCAGAGGCACCTGTAATTTAGGTCCCCAAGTAAAGGGTCAGGGTTTCCTGCAGTCTGACTGCACGTCATGTACACACCGAACATTTTTGGTCCCAAGCTGGCCTTAAACTCTGGAATTTTCGCTGCACGTCACTGGCGTAACGTGCTATCGATGATCCCCTATCGTTTTTTTAGAATTATCTCTTTTTTAGACTATGATTTGTTTAGACTCACTTATTTTGACGATCACTTATTTAGACTATTACTAATTAAAACTATTTTTTGTTTAGACTATCATTTGTTTAGTCTATCACTTGTTTAGACTATCCTTTGATTAGACTATCACTTCTTTAGACTATCCTTTGATTAGACTATCACTTGTTTAGACTATCCTTTGTTAGACTATCCTTTTGACTATATAGACTATCACTTTTTAGAACCTTATCACCCTTGTTTAGACTATCCTTTGATTAGACTATCACTTGTTTAGACTATCCTTTGATTAGACTATCACTTGTTTAGACTATCACTTCTTTAGACTATCCTTTGATTAGACTATCACTTGTTTAGACTATCACTTGTTTAGACTATCACTTGTTTAGACTATCATTTGTTTATCTGGTAAATGCTATCAGTTAAACAGTACCGAAAATGTGAATGCATATTTACTTTGTAACAAACAGAACAGTGATCATAAAAGTTCTTGAAATTGTGAGTACTGGTTACTCACGAACTTGTACCATCTGTGAGAGAGTTTTCTCAGCTGTAGCAGCAATATTTTGTTCCCGGGCTTGTCTTATGTTGAATGCTCATAAATTGGGACAATGTAAATTGTGGCTGCATTTTACATCAGAATGTATGACTTCCATTTACTTGAATTGTTTGTAAACCACACATAGAATTTGTGATGATTTGCACCATATATTTATAGATTTACACAATATGTTGGTGTTTATGTTCTTGAATATTACATATATCATGATTATGTCAAAAACAGAATCAATATCCAACAAAGAATTGCTTCTCTGTGAATTGTGTATTTCACAAAAGGTGTGTGGTATCTTGAGTTAGGAATATGAATAAGCAGAATAATATTTTTAAAAATGTAAGACAATATCATAGAGAGAGAGAGTCAAAATATTTAATTGAAGCTCTGAAGAATGATACAATTTTATACATTAAATAGGCAAGGATACATAGAACAAATCTTGGTTCTGAAGATTGATATAATTTTGTACATTAAATAGGCAAGGATACATAGAACAAATCTTGGTTCTGAAGAATGATATAATTTTGTACATTAAATAGTCAAGAATAAGTAGAACAAATCTACAGGCAAGGATAGATGGAAAAATAGTTTGGTTCAGAAGAATCTTCTAATCCTAATAGAATGTGTGTTCATATTGGCTGACCTTTTACTCTATGACATGTTTGGTTTGGTAGAGCCTACCAAGTTTTGGGGTATCTGTAGCTAAGCTGTTTGCCTTGCATTCTGAAAGACTGTTCGAATCAAGACGTTCCATTCTGTTCACAAGTGCATTTTCCCAAAGGCTTCTAGGCTTGTTGCCGGAGCTAAGGAGTTTGTGCTTTGTGCAATACTCCCAACAGATGGTGTGCCATTTCTGCGAAGAATGACCGAGTCATATGAAAAAATCCAGTACAATGAAGCCAGTCCTTCGGTTTTAGACCTAAAAAACCTACCCTGAATATAAAAACAGATGCCAATCATAGTTCTAGTGATCAGTAATGCATACACGTCATTCTTCCACACCAAGGTGGAGTATCTTCTTCTTCAGCGATCTCTTGTCATGCGCTTAATTTACTGTGGACCACAAACTGGGCACTCAGCTTCAGGTTTCCTCAAAGCTTAGTTTGTATGTTGACTGGATGTGGCCACATGTTTCTTCTCAGCTCACGCAGGAGAGGAGCTCACGCAGGAGAGGAGCTCACCCAGGAGAGGACAGTATTGCAGGACATGCTCCGGTGTCTGTTCCGCCTGCTGACACTGACAGAGAGCTGTTTGACTTATTCCTATTCTATATAAGTGTTTGTTGAGTCTGCAGTGTCCAGCATGTAGTCGAAATATAATGACCTGATCTGTTCTGCTTAGGTCTTTGAGGAAGTCTTTTCCATAATCCTATCCAGTGTTTTTTCTTCTAGTCTACTGCAGATTTTCTCTGTTTGGGTGTTTTGACCTCCTGAAAAGACAGGAGATAAATTTGCTCTTTGGCACTGCCCTCCTTAGTTAGGTGGAGTATATGGGATGGAATATATTCTTGACACTAGTATCAGATTTCCCTATTAGCAGAAGTAGCACATTCTACATACCTTGCACTTTCAATGGTCTAATACGATATTATTCCACTCCAATGTTTCAGCCCTAACTTTATCTGTACAGTACTATACTGCTCCTCTATTTGGGGGTCTCTATGGTGAAGTCAGTTAAGACGCTTGCCTGTTGTTCCGAAGGTTGGTGGTTCGAATTCGGACTGAGTCACATGTGCAATTTTTTAAATGAAATCCTTAGGATTATTGCTGGAGCTACGGAGTTTTGTGCAATACTCAGCATTTCTGCAGACAGGGACAGAGCCATATGGTTAAATCCGGTGCAATGAAGTAAATCCTTCTCCTGTTGACCCTTTTTAGATCTCCTTTAGCAGTGCTGTCCATCGCGGTACATGCAGGAGCCATGGCACCCATGTGATACATCACTGGTGACCTATTTTTTTTTGATTCCTCCGGCTTTAACGTTAATAAGAATTTCAAGAAAAAAATGTTTCTGAATAAAAGTATGATTAATTTGTTTGTAAACACAATATTTAAACTTGTAGTCAGGAATTAACTCTCTTGCCGTACGTAGTTCTTGCCTCAATTTTTTTAGTTAATTCAAGGGAGACAAAAAAAGCAATTTAAAAAAATAAAAGTGACTAGTTAGTTTGTTCCTTTCGTGCCAAAGGCAGCACATAGGGCAGAGGTTTCAGATCTCCATGTGATGCGGTTCGTTGTTAGCAGTTGGAAATCTTGTATGTTTTTACATCCCAATAGTTTACTTTCTTGTAGGATTGTTCTTCGAAGAGTGGTCTTTGGTCTTCCACGTTTTCTTTTCCCAACTGGTGACCACATAAGGACTTGTTGGATAAATAAACATATATATATCTTATTATGTACTAATTTGAAGAAAACTGGACAACCTATTAGAATAACAAGGTTAAAAGGTAGTAGAAGTAAAATAGTAGAAGTAAAACTAGAAATACTTCTTATAAGGGAAGCACCTTGAATGGCGCAGTGTACAGCGAATGGCATTCAATGGAATACCTGCTGGCGCAGTGTGCGGCGATTGGTAAGGAACGGGTTAAGTTTTCATCTGTTAGTATTTTCATGCATGTTACTATTAATATTACTTTGTAATTAGTATTACTATTACAATTGTTAAACAGCACCCATGTCTCCCAGGTCATTAGTAAGATGTGTCCAAATATATAAAAAGGTTAGATAGCACTGCTTTATAGCATATACTACAGGTCTTGCACTTACTTAGTGCGCCACTAATATAACCGTTTTGATATCTATAATCAAATAACTTATCTGTGATGTAAAATTATATTAAATAATTGTATATCACAACCCAAGCATACTTGGTTCAAACTCTACGGCAGGCAAGTTTGGAAGCAAATTTGTTCCCTTAGATTAAAAATAGACCTCATGTTCACAAAGCAATGACAAAACTACACTGAACGTGTAAGTGGTGCCTAGAAAATTGACGACTCATTTACTGTTGTTGATTGCTAAGTCCTGTAGAGGATATGCCACGATTTACATTTTCATATGCACAACGAAACCACATTTTTACACACTGTATATTTTCTTAGAAGGAAATTTTTAATAGAGGGTGCTCTAACAAAATCTTTTATAATTTTCTTATGTTAGGTATCAGATCACTATTTCATAATCAGATTGTGTCGAGAAGTTGAAAGCTATATTTTTATAAATTAATCTGCTGTATTTACAAAGAGTTATACAAAAATAACATCAAATGGATCTTGTAAATAATTTTGGTTATATTTGATGTGTTGGTTCGTGATATGGTTTGTTAAAATATTGGTACAGCCAAAACGGTGGCTTATTGTATTATAAAATAAAAGTTATATATATATATATATTACGTTGCAGACGAAGATTCAAATCTGTAGAGCATGTGTAATTAGTTATTTACTTTATGGCTCAGAAACATGGACACCCTACTCAAGGCATGAGAGGAGACTTAACATATTTCATATTTGATGTCGCCGCAAGATTATGAACATTAGGTGGTACTGCAAGATAACCAGCGCTGAAGTACTGGGGCATGCAAACGTGTCTTCTATCATGGGAATGCTCAGCTGTAGAAGACTAAGATGGCTAGGACATGTGAGAAGAATGGAAAACAGCTATATATGCCAATATGCTTTGTTCTTTGAACTTTCGGAAGGGAAGAGGCAGACCACTGCTCAGATATAAGTATATCTGCAAGGCCTGAGTGAATAACTTTTCTATCGGTCCCAGAAAATGAGAAAAACTAGCCGATGACCGAGTTATGTGGAAAACAGCATTATGCAAAGGTGCAGAATCTTTTTAAAAGAGACTTAGGGATGAGATGAAAGACAAGAGAGACAAGCGAAAGTTGTCACAGTGAAACAATTGCCAATTGACTGTCTATAAAGATGAAAAAGGCCATATATATATATATATATCTATACAACAATGAAACGATATGATAACTACAAGTTTTAATGACACAAATCAACAACGTTATATTATGTTTATGTTTTTAAAAAACGCTCAATTTTTATGTTGTTGCTTACTTTATTATTTTTTAAATATCTTTTTCTGAGGGATATTAATCCCGATTATATTTTGTTTGTTAGAGTGCAATTAGGTTGATTATGTAGAGACATTTAATCTATTTTATTGTTTCATGGACATGTTAAGCAACAATTTTTATTGAAAAAGAATGCTATATAGAGACACCTATGTATACAAGCCAGATGCATGGTTCATGTTGTAAGCGTTGATATTTTTACTGACAACTCAACACATTCAGTATTTAAAAAAAAAAATTCCAGTGCCTTTTCAGACCTTGTGGTGTGAAGTACCTGTGACTTCATATTTCTAGGTAGAGACTGAAGCTGATACATAGAATGTTGTCTCTGCCATCTACACTCTCTTTTGCCTCCATATGTGATGGTGTTTTTCTTATTTTCTTTTGAACCACCCTCAATTCTGCTTGCCATGCTTCCCTGTCTTTGGCCGACCACTCCCAATTTTCTTTATCTATGCTGCATGAAGTTAGATCACACTTGCAATGAAGCATAGTTAATGTACGGTTGTAAAGTTAAGATAATTAAAAAATTTGTACAGCTGATAGTTTCACTAAGACAATGATATACACAGGGCCATGCCATGCTATACAGAGAGGCGGCCGCATAAGGCAAACCTTAAGGAGGGCGGCATAAGCAGCGAAATCAAAATCATAATTGAAGGTTTTTTAAAAAAAATAATTTTAAGGGGCAGCATTTCGAAGACTTGCATCATACAGAGAAAATATACTGCACTGTCCTGGACATACACATAATCAACAAACCCAACATGTAGAACAAAAGGGTCCTCATCCGGAAAACATCATACAATGTCATAAAATTTAAATCCAACTAAATTGAAAAAACGTCATTCATCACATACGGTACTGAAGGAGTGTGATGTTTGTGAGACCTTACAACACCAGAACTAATTTTATTCTGTCATTCTCCAGCATTCTCATTCATATAGTAAAGTTGATAGCACACAGCTACGGTATTTATTAATCTTGGTTCTGATGCTGTATTGGACTGATTTCAAGATCATCTGAAGGGTTATAAATACGCACTTCATGCCTTACTCATTCTGCTTTTAATGTCAGATCCAGCTCCTCCTTTGTGGCTGATAACACTTCCAAAATATGTGAAAGCAGTTGTGTTTGGATGGATTTTATCTTCTAATTTGGTGCTGGGGTGGCCATGTTAAGTCATTATTTTTATTTTCTTATGATTGATTTTCAGTCCAACCATCTGGCTATACTGGTTAAGTTGGCAAGTCTTTTCCTGGATATCTTTATGTCCAATCACTAATCTCTAAATAACTTTTATGACCAAAGAAGTCATAAATTGTCACAGTAAAATTGATGTTTAATTTTTTTTATTTTAACCTTTTCAATACCATGAATGTTGCTTAGGGATACCACAATTTTTAGCACACACATTTCTTGTGTTTATATTGTTTGTAGTAGGTATCATATTCAAGCATACCATCCAATATACTATTTATATGTATATTATTTTACTATTTATATGAACTGTTATAAAAAGGAGAAGATGGAGATATGTTGGGAGTACCTTGAAAAAAATGATCAAAAATACCAAAGCAGGCATTGGGAGGGAGGGAGGAGGTTCTATTTCAACTCTCGACTTGTTAACCATTCTTTGTGATTTGTATGTGATCTAAATCTAAGAGCGATTGTACATTGTGTCAGTTATGCGCCTACAAGTATGCCAGCACATCCGATTTCTGCAACTTTTTTTATTTAATAGGGTAGTTTCCCCTAGGTCCCTACCTCAGTCGCCTCTTACGAAATGCCTTGTAGAGCGCAGTGTTACTATTCTTTGCTCCCCTTCCCAGCCCCAGAAACATGGGGGTGGGCAAAGTATTCAAGAAAGAGACGACGTTCTATAGAAACCCTGAAATGAACTTTAATGAGAGTGGCAAGAAATTTCAGTCTCAATCCCATGGAAAAGATTGACGAGTTTCCCAGGACAGAGCGGTATAGAGATATTACTTGCATGCAATATGTAATTATAATGGTATGAGAGGAATATATATATATATATATATATATACATATATATATATATATATATATAAGCTACAATTAGATCTTGTAAGGTTTAATACAAAGCGAAAGAAGGTGCTCTGTATGATGGTGAATGGCATACTTTTGAACGCCACTAAAGTTGTTAATGGTATGGATAGAGTTAAGTAAATGCTGCTTAAAAAAGCTTTGATTTGTGGGAAACAAATATATTTTTAGCCACCAAGTATAAAGAATTGTATTGAGCGGAGACATGGAAAACAACCGAGACCAACACCAAAACATTGCAGACATTTATCAATAGATGCCTACCCAGGATACTCTACGAAGTCCATCTGCGATAGAATGATAGGACCACAAACAGGGAACTGGAATATAGAGCAGGACAACAGCAGGTGGAACAAGAAATAAAGGACAGAAGGTGATGATGGATAAGACATACTGAGGAAACCTATCAACAGCATCAGAAGACTGGCCCTCCGATGGAGTTCCCAGGACAATAGAGGTCAGAAAAGACCCAGG
This sequence comes from Arion vulgaris, assembly GCA_020796225.1. Classification (NCBI taxonomy): domain Eukaryota; kingdom Metazoa; phylum Mollusca; class Gastropoda; order Stylommatophora; family Arionidae; genus Arion; species Arion vulgaris. The sequence goes on along the minus strand of CM036755.1, from coordinate 47,685,670 downwards.
AACACATGGAGGTGGAAGTTGGAGACGGAATGCAAGAGCATGGAGAGAGAATGGAAAGATCTAGAAAAGATGGCCTTGGCTAGGAGGGCTTGGGAGACCTTTGTTGCGAACCTATGCCCCCCTAGGGGTGAATTGTCAAGAAGAAGAGGAAGTATAAAGAAGTATGCTAGAGTTAACTTGCTGTATTTTTATATTAATATTTATAATGAAATTATTGACTATTTTCTGATTAATTTGTTTAGACAGACGTTTGAGTGAAATGTATTTTTCATATTTCTATTGTCTCTGTTTCTTATGTAGGGGATTAAAGCCTCCTTAAGCCGTGGATTAGAGCGCAGGCTCCCATTAGGAAGTCCCGGGTTCAATCCCCAGTAAGGCCAAGAAGTTTTTTCTGTCGTGGGCATAAAGAAAACATGATAACCTGAACAGTTTCGCTGTGACTGCACTAGCCATGTGATCATTAAACTCCACAGGCTCATATCCCCCTGTCCTACACTGCCCTAAAAAGGGGTATTTACAGACAGTAAAGACAGTTTTTGCTTTTTTAAAGCAGAGGCATGCTCTTTCAAACTGAGAGCAAGCTTCTTTTTGGTTATGTTAGAGCATGTAGGTCAATAAACAGAAAGTGTAAGAACGAACTACTTGCATAGAATCCAAGTATCTGTGTTCAAAGATTTCAGTGATACCTATCATCAAAACTCACTAGAAATATCAAATTGCCAGGCTGTCAGGGATAAACTAATTCTGATCTAATGTGGCATATCAATTTTTTGTAAAGTATCTCATAAATCTGAAAGGTGAACTTATGATGACATGAAGGAAATGTGATCTGTTACAATTTTTTCTGCATATTTGTTTTGGAGACCATATTCCTGTAACATCTGGGTTGAGCATTAAGTGCATAACAGCTTCACTGGGTTGAACTTCAAGCTTAAAACAGCTTTACTTCTTCCAAAATTTTATATTGGAATTTTAAAACAATCCAATTTGTTTTCCAAAATGTAGATTTGGCTGCTCCCTCGTGGAGCCATGAAGATATTTCTCCAGAAATCCATGATCTCTGTAGGTGAGATCGAGTTCCTAGTCCTATCGGAGGGACGATCAACAGTAGGTCTCTGTTCATGCTAAGCATGTAAAAGAACCCTTGACAGTTCAAAATTGGAAAGAGCAGGCTGGAAAGCCGCTGACCGGTCAAAATTAATTAGAAAGGTAATAAATATTAAACATTCTTACAAAATATTTTCACCATCTTATAAATTACATCGGGCACCCTCACCAGTGCTACGTAGTTTGTGCACTGCCGCTAAGATCTTCCTGTGTAAGAAAGAGATTGGAGCACATGCGGCTACTCTCACAAAATGCAATAATAATGGTCCAATCAATCAATAAAAACAGAACACACTGCATCTGTGGCCTAGGGGATAGTGACTCGGTCTATTAACCTCGATGTTCTGAGTTCGAATCACGCTGCAGACAGTTCGGTTGCAAATTGTTTCGCATGGATTTTTACAAAAGGACGATGGCACTACTGTTCAGAAAGCAATGGCAAGCTACTGAATGTAATAATGCCTCGAAAAATCACAAGCAGCGTTAACAAAAGCTGGGGTTGATTCGCAAAGTCCTGTAAAGGATATGCAATTAACTTAGAACACACTAGCTATGTACAATGGTTGGATAGTATGAGAAAATATTTGGATTTTTATTGAAGCAGATACAATAAAACAAACTTGGCATAAGTGTTGGAATGTATGGCATAATAAGATAGCTAGAAGCAACAGAGATGTGGTTTTATACAAGAATGTTGAAAATCTTATGGACAGCGGAATCAAAGAAATGAGGTTTTAAAAGAGGCTTACACACCACAAATGTGGAGGCTTACACACCACAAATGTGGAGGCTTACACATCACAAAAGTGGAGGCTTACACACCACAAAACCTGATTAAAAGAATAAGAATTAGATAACCAGACATATAATGTGAAGAACAGGTTTTGAACATTTGTTGACATTGGGAAAAATACAGGGAAGGAGAGATTGTGGAAGTCAGAGGGAGAACATATTGGATGGTTTGACAAATCAACAAGAGATCGGAGTCAGAACTGATTAACTGTATAAAGGAGAAAAGATAGAGCTGTGGAGAGACATGATCACCTATGCTGGCAGGCATGGTATGTGCTACGTTGATGGTATACTGATTTTACGGAGGGAAAGAAAAATAAAACTTTGCAGAAATATTTCAATGAATGATTTAATGGCTGAAAGTGCAACAAAACAATTGTGGTAGAATGATTGCAATGAAGGATGTTATAATTTAAACTGAGAGAAGTGTTACAAACTTGGTAGAATGATTGCAAGGAAGGATTTAACGGAGAGAAATACAATACAATCTTGGCGCTGGATAGGACACACTTTGCGAAAACTGAGGGAATGTAACAAGAAAGGTCCTTTACTGGAACCCGCAGGGACAGTAAGAAGGGGAGGCCGAGAAATACATGGAGACGAGATTTGTAGGCGAGATAATATATAAAGAAAGAGCTGGAGGAGCTGCAGAAGATAACTAGAGATAGGAAGTCTTGGCGTGAGTTGGTTGAACCTATGCCTAATCCAGGTTAAAAGGCAGAGAGAAGATACAACAATCTTGGTAGAAGATTGCATGAACTGATTGAAAGAAGTACAACAATCTTGGTAGAATGATTGCAGTGGAATGATTGACGAAGGAAGTACAACAACTTGGTTAGAATGATTGAAGAAAGTGAAGAACGAAGTAACAATCTTGGTAGAATGATTGCATGAACATGATTGAACGAAAGGAAGTACAACAAACTTGATAGAATGATTGCAGTGAACATGATTGAACGAAAGGAAGTACAACAAACTTGGTAGAATGATTGCAGTGAACATGATTGAACGAAAGGAAGTACAACAAACTTGATAGAATGATTGCAGTGAACATGATTGAACGAAAGGAAGTACAACAAACTTGGTAGAATGATTGCAGTGAATATGATTGAACGAAAGGAAGTACAACAAACTTGATAGAATGATTGCAGTGAACATGATTGAACGAAAGGAAGTACAACAAACTTGGTAGAATGATTGCAGTGAATATGATTGAACGAAAGGAAGTACAACAAACTTGATAGAATGATTGCAGTGAATATGATTGAACGAAAGGAAGTACAACAAACTTGGTAGAATGATTGCAGTGAATATGATTGAACGAAAGGAAGTACAACAAACTTGGTAGAATGATTGCAGTGAATATGATTGAACGAAAGGAAGTACAACAAACTTGGTAGAATGATTGCATTGAATATGATTGAACGAAAGGAAGTACAACAATCTTGGTAGAATGATTGCAGTGAATATGATTGAACGAAAGGAAGTACAACAAACTTGGTAGAATGATTGCAGTGAATATGATTGAACGAAAGGAAGTACAACAAACTTGGTAGAATGATTGCAGTGAATATGATTGAACGAAAGGAAGTACAACAAACTTGGTAGAATGATTGTAGTGAACATGATTGAACGAAAGGAAGTACAACAATCTTGGTAGAATGATTGCATTGAATATGATTGAACGAAAGGAAGTACAACAATCTTGGTAGAATGATTGCAGTGAATATGATTGAACGAAAGGAAGTACAACAAACTTGGTAGAATGATTGCAGTGAATATGATTGAACGAAAGGAAGTACAACAAACTTGGTAGAATGATTGCAATGAATGATATTATAATTGCACTAAGATAAAAAAAAAAACCCAGCAGAGATGTAACATTCATACAACTCTAGTTAATCAAATATGTTGTGTTCTTGAGTTCAATTTGATCAAAACTGATATTGTGCCGACTCAGCACAATAGTTAATGTTTCATATTCTTGGTTTTCACAAGCTGTTCTTACAGTGGTTTGGTACTGTATTGTTAGAATTCATGATGTATTTTGTTGATATCTTTGTTGAAATATTACAATACATTGTTGACAAATTATTATCAAGTCATTCTTATGTCTTTGTCATATTTCTAATTTATTTTGTTGTTATTGAAAGAGTGGACAGGCTTGCATTGACAGCATCGATTGTCGGAGAGTTTAAGAACGATAGATGGTTTCTTGGCTACACATTGTTGGATGAGGACACTAAAATGTATGTGGAATCTATCCCGCCCGTGTGTTGCCGGGGCTCGCAAGGGGAGCAAAAAATAGAAACACTGCGACCTACAAGGCATGTCGAAAAATGCGATTGAGTTAGAGGCCTCGGGAGGTTACCCAAGTAAATAAAAGACATCGCAGAAATTGGATGTGTTGGCCTACTTGTAGGCGCATAACTGGCACAATTTACACTCGCTATTAGGCTCAGATCACATACAACTCACACACAGTGGTCTATGTGGAGCGTTCGACAAAGATTACATAACAGAATTCTATCAAAGAGCAAAAATAACAATCACCCAAGTCACTAGAGCAGCGCAAGACAAAAACAGAAAACGATACTGGGCAACAACCCGACAAAAGAAGAAAGAAAGATGACGTCTGATGTTACATGTACACAAAACAAAATACCTAATGCAAATGCACTTAAAACGTATTTTGTCTTCCAATTTTTATCAATTCCAAATTGTAGTCTCCCAGAAAGCTGACCAATTAGGCGTAAACCGGATTCTCTCTCTATCTCTCTCTTCCTTTTAAACCCGGATTGGGGCATAGGACCTCAACCAACTCATGCCAAATCTTCCTATCTCTAGCTTTCTCCTGCAGCTCCCTCCAGCTCTTCTTTATATTGTTGATCTCTGCCTACAAATCTCGTCTCCATGTATTTCTCGGCCACCCCTTCTTTCGCTGTCCCTGCGGGTTCCAGGAAAGGCCCCTTCTTGTTATATTTCCTTCAGGTTTTCGCAAAGTGTGTCCTATCAGAGCCAACTACAAACTTATAGTTAACTATAAAGTTATCTAGAGATGGCTGTGGTCCTATCCAGCGCCTTTTTTAACCTCTTGGTTCACTGGAATCTGTCTTGTTGTCTCCATAAGTTCCCCATGTGTGACCCTATCATATCATCTCAGTCCCTCTATTTTGCGCAAACACCAGTTGATGAATATTTACAATTTATGCGTTATTATTTTAGTAGTTCTCCATGTTTCTGACCCACACAGCAGAACTGCTTTAACATTACAGTTAAATATCCGAATTTTTGTTCTAGATTTGATTTCTTTAGACTTTCATATGTTTCCGAGTGGTAAACCGGATTGCACCGATTAAATTATTAGTTATACATATTTTGGCAGCGAAGTGCAATAAGGCAATGTCTACACATGTCCGGATGTTTGTATTTTATTTTCACAATCTGCAGTCTGAAATGTCATTCTCTGAGTATGAAGTATTTGTTTATCTCGTTTAGCCATAACATTTATTCGATCCTGGCTTATCAAAGGGTGTTGAACTAAATTCAGATTAGTTCGCGGTGGAAGATACCAGACTTGTCTATGAAGGGTTTTTAGTTGTAACATGTGATATTATTGAGATAAGAAAACCAAACTGGGCATTCAACCACCGAGTGATGGACAAGGACACAATAAGAGATGAAGCATTTAGTCGCACAGTCTTTGGTTTTTTTCTCTGTGTGTTTTAAAAAAACTATTATAATAATAGTCGTCCATCGCAAGTGATGATGACAACAGTCACAGACCTGTGCTGCTGCACCTCTCTGGTGTGTGCGGAAGTGACTGTAGAGTTCCATACTAGAACACAATCCCCTTCCACATGTGGCGGCTACTACTACTATTACTACTACTGCTGCTGCTGCTACTACTTCTTCTTCTAGGCTACTGCTTCTACTATTACTACTACCGCTGTTGCTACTACGAATACTGCTACTAATACTACTACTACTGTTGCTGCTCGCTACTACTACTGCTACGTCTACTTACTAGGCTACTACGATCTTCTACCTACTACTATTACTATTGCCGTACTACTGCTACTACTGTTGCTACAGCTGCTGCTGCTGCTACTACGAATACTTCTACTACTACTACTACTACTATTTCTACTGCCGCTGATATTGCTACCGCTGCTACTACTAATACTTCTACCACCACCATCACCACCACCACCACCACTACTACTACTACTACTGTCGCTGATATTACTATTGTTACTACTCCTACAACTTCTGCTACAACTTCTATTAGTACTACTTCTAATACTACTATTACCTACTACTACAACTACTCCTCCTACTACTACTACTGCTACTACTACTGCTACTACTACTACTACTACTACTACTGCTATTACTACTACTTCTACTACTACAGCTGCTTCTACTATTTCTACTACTACCGCTACTACTACTACTATTACCACTGACGCTACTATTGCTTCTACTATTACTAATGCTACAGCTGCTGCTGCTAATTCTACATCACTACTACTACGACTACTACTACTACTATGGCTAGTTTCTTATTACCAGTCGAGTACAGATTTGAAACTGTCAACATTCGACGAATTCTAACTGCGTCTTATTCTATATCTCAGTCAATGAGACTTAAACCTTTGTGACCTCTTCTTATTTTGCTTCCCGATGTGTATCCACTGGTCTCTCACTTCCTTTCTAGGGATCTAAAGCTGAAGGATTGACTTCATTGCATCGGATTTTAATCCATATGGCTCGGTCTCTCTCAACAGAAATAGCACGCAACACAAAGAGCATTGCACAAAGCGTGAACTCTGTAGTCCCTACAAAAATCGTTGAGGTTTCTGGAAAGAAATGCTCTTGTGAACAGAACAGCGCGGTTCGGATTCAAACCCACGACCTTCAAAGCGCAAGACAAATGACTTGACCACTTTGCTACAGAGACATGTTTAGAGAAAGCTGGTGGAGAACTGGATTGAGAGATAACCGCAAATCTGACTTCGCTAATGTCAATATTGTCACTTTTTGGTGTGTTCATTAACCGTTGCTAATCCACAACCAACTATAAACTCATACGGCCTGCGGACTAGGGTAACAATTCTAGGAAATAAGACCACCACTGTCACGTGACCTCGCATTCCAGTATTGTTGTATAAACAAAATTCATTTTAAAATTAACACAACATGCTAAATCAAGGTTATATTAAAAAAGGAACCTTTCATACCTCGGGTATATAGGTCAATACAGTGTTAGGCCTGTATTTTTCGTTGACCGTCGGCACACAATAGGTGATGTGGTCAGCATCACGCCGGCCGCCTTTACTTCCCAGAGCATGTCTGGTACGCAGTTGAGGCTGGGTCGACCTGAGAGCCGTCGTGGTCGGGAAAATTCCACGCACATTGCGGGAGCTGAACCCAGACCACCAGCCTTGCCAAGCGAGTTCACTAACAACTGCGCTACAGCGGCTCTCAAGGTTATATTAGGCAACAAGTTAAGTTTAAAACTAAGAAATATCAGTATTATTAACATTTGGTTATTGGTTACTAAACTGACGTCATTGCACTCCAGGCAGACCCATAGGTGCTCAGTCTCCTCCAACAGATATCGAAGAGTATGCATACTGATGGTTCCTTGGCTCGCTGATTAAACACACCTCTCACTCTGCCTCTCAGGCATCCAGTTCGACTTTTCCATGGGTAACACCAAACTGCCTAAATCGCTTGATCGATTCAACATCGAATTTAGTGTCCTCATCCAACAGACAGTCGCGAAGAGACCGAAGAATATCCCCTTATCCATCTTCAACTCCCCAACAATCGATGCCGTTGATGCAAGCCTGTCCACTCTCTCATTACCATAAACACCCGCATTCCCAGGACAGTATATCCACGTAAGCCGCTGGAGGTTAGAAACTTCTATAGACGATATCCACTCATACCGAAACCTGCCCTTCTGGATCTTGTGAAGCATCGACTGAGAGTGAGATACAACAACTGCCCCAATAAATGAAGTTCCAGAAATCCAATGGAGGGCAGCAGTAACGGCCTCAACCTCCATCCTCATACTAGAAGTAGTTGTCCTGTATGCCCCACTTCGCACTGCAGCAACCCTACCATGCGCATTAGCCAAGAAACCCCAGCCGGACTTCTCACCACAATGAACCGACCCATCGGTATATACAACAACATTAACATCCCTTGCATTATCTTCTATCAGCTGCTTAACTGCGAGATCCGCCTTCATGTTGCCCCAATCTCTATATTCTCTTCCAAGAGTAATGACAATGTTGAGATTGTTGGTCATGCTACCATCTGTTGGAATATTTAATATTTGTCATCAATAAATAACCATGGACTCGTAGAATTGTGTATACTTACAGAAATCTTTATTAGAAACGTTTGTTCTTAGTCGTCCATTTGTTTTTTTAATTTGTCACTCCTGTTGTTCGTTTGTTTGATAAAGGCCTTGTTGTTCGAAACGTTGCTGTATTTTGTCATTGTTTTTGTAATTTGTAAAACTACAGTACTTTGTGTTTACGTGTTTTGCCAATCAAATAGTTTTACTGCAGTCTCATCTATTTCATAAATCTTTATAGTGTTCTATCAAACACTTATACAAACCATCCCCCATTAAACAGATATTTTGGGATTCCCGTCTGAGCTAGTCAGCCTTATGTTGACCGAGGCCACGCACCAACATCTTACCAACCGTCTTTAGTTCCTAGTATTATTTTTCCACAATTCTCATAATTATCTTTCGGTATTATCTTTTGCAGATTGTGGTATGAGTGGTTGTCGTCTATAGAGGTTTCCAGCATCTAGAGCATAGATTCCAAAACTTTTTCGGCCCACTTTGCACAACATAAACTTTGTAACGCCCCCTTCACATTATAACAGTTTGCCAACGCCCCCCACCCCCTACCCCTGTTCAGGTTAGGATTATTCATTTATGCACACAACAGAAAACATCCTTGGTTTTACTGTGAATTGAACAAGCGCAACATAGGAGCCGTGCTTTAATCCAGTCAACCAGACGTTCATCTTACTCTTGGAGTTCATCATCATCATCATTTGCCTCTTTGTCTCAGGAGACAATAGGTTTTGCGTCAACTAGTATGCTCTGCGCTGAATCACAACGTTTCTTGTGGCTGTAATGGCTTATTCTGTAGTGACAATCCTTGCCACAGTTGCTGCAGGTAAAACTGAAGACTGGAGCAGATACATAAGGTGTTCTCTCTGTGCTCTGCGCGCTCGTTTGCCTCCATATGTGATGGTGGTTTTCTTCTTTTCTGTTTGAGCCGTCCCTCACTGCTTCTTGTGGAGTTAATCCACAAATATAAGGCCTGGTTCCTGACGACAAGTGCACATTCTAAGTGCTTGATATCTAATGTCAGAATAATGCGAATTTACTTCAACAATTTCATCGTATTAAGTGTTGACAAAATTATCAATTAATTTGTTCTGCAGATATCTTATCAGTTACAACTGAGTCCACAAACCGTACTATTATGAGAAACGTACAATTACTGAGCGTTTGAGAGGCATATTCCATGAACAGATATTGTGAATATTCATTGAACTTCTTCGGTTCACCGTAAACGTGTTCACCAATGTACGTTAAACGTAAGCTTGCTAAGTGTTTGATACGTTTATTAGTTGCATAGTTTTGTTTCTTGTTTCCAAAATAAAAATCTACGCAACTTTTGCAGTGATAATGGCTAGCTATGTATGTACATAGTAATGGCTGGGATAACAGTAGCTATGTATGTACATAGTAATGGCTGGGATAACAGTAGCTATGTATGTACATAGTAATGGCTGGAGTAACACTGGCTATATATATATATATATTTATCTATAAAGGAAGACCGCGATAAAAACTGGATAGAGATATTTATATATAAATTAATTCGGGGATAAACTGGATAAAGATATTTATATATAAATTAATTCGTGGATAAACTGGATAGAGATATTTATATATAAATTAATACGTGGATAAACTGGATAAAGATATTTATATATAAATTAATTCGTGGATAAACTGGATAAAGATATTTATATATAAATTAATTCGTGGATAAACTGGATAAAGATATTTATATATAAATTAATTCGTGGATAAACTGGATAGAGATATTTATATATAAATTAATTCGTGGATAAACTGGATAGAGATATTTATATATAAATTAATTTGTGGATAAACTGGATAGAGATATTTATATATAAATTAATTTGTGGATAAACTGGATAGAGATATTTATATATAAATTAATTTGTGGATAAACTGGATAACGATATTTATATATAAATTAATTTGTGGATAAACTGGATAGAGATATTTATATATAAATTATTTCGTGGATAAACTGAATAGAGATATTTATATATAAATTAATTTGTGGATAAACTGGATAGAGATATTTATATATAAATTAATTCGTGGATAAACTGATAGATATATTTATATATAAATTAATTTGGTGATAAATGGATAGAGATATTTATATATAAATTATTTGTGGAAAAAACTGGATAAAGTAGTATTATATAAAATTAATGCTGGGATAAACTGTAGAGATATTTATATAAATTAATTTGGGGATAAACTGATAGATGATATTACATATAAATTATTCTGGATAAACTGAATAAGATATTTATATCATAAAGAATTTTGGATAAACTGGATAGAGATATTTATATATAAATTAATTTGGGGATAAACTGGATAGAGATATTTATATATAAATTAATTTGTGGATAAACTGTATAGATATATTTATATATAAATTATTTCGTGGATAAACTGGATAGAGATATTTATATATAAATTAATTCGTGGATAAACTGGATAGAGATATTTATATATAAATTAATTCGTGGATAAACTGAATAGAGATATTTATATATAAATTAATTCGTGGATAAACTGGATAGAGATATTTATATATAAATTAATTTGTGGATAAACTGGATAGAGATATTTATATATAAATTATTTCGTGGATAAACTGAATAGAGATATTTATATATAAATTAATTTGTGGATAAACTGGATAGAGATATTTATATATAAATTAATTTGTGGATAAACTGGATAGAGATATTTATATATAAATTAATTCGTGGATAAGCTGGATAGAGATATTTATATATAAATTATTTCGTGGATAAACTGGATAGAGATATTTATATATAAATTAATTTGTGGATAAACTGGATAGAGATATTTATATATAAATTAATTCGTGGATAAACTGGATAGAGATATTTATATATAAATTAATTCGTGGATAAATTGGATAGAGATATTTATATATAAATTAATTCGTGGATAAACTGGATAGAGATATTTATATATAAATTAATTCGTGGATAAACTGAATAGAGATATTTATATATAAATTAATTTGTGGATAAACTGTATAGAGATATTTATATATAAATTATTTCGTGGATAAACTGGATAGAGATATTTATATGAATTAATTCGGGACAAATTGATAGAGATATTTATATATAATTAATTCGTGGATAAACTGATCAGAGATATTTATATGAGGGGTCAGGAGCCGGCGTTCTATGCAACTGAGAGCGGGTCGTATCAGGCAGAACCGTAAAGGGAGCGGCAGAGTTCGGTCGCATCAGGCAGAATCGTAAAGGGCGGCAGAGACGCGGTCGTATCAGGCAAAACCCTGTAAAGGGAGCGGCAGAGACGCGGTCGTATCAGGCAGAACCTAAAGGAGCGGCAAAGTAGAAAAATCAAAATTACAATTGAAGGTTATTTTAAGGAAAAACATTTAAGGGGCGGCATTTCGAAGACTTGTATCATACTGAGAAAATATATAGCACGTCCTTGTAGCTAAGTCTCTGTAGTTAAGTGGTTAAGTTAGGCCCGTGCTTTGGGATCCGAAGATCGTGGGTTCGAATCCGGACAGAGCCGTTCTGTTCACGAGTGCATTTTTCCTGAGACCCCTAGGATTGTTGCCGGAGCTACGAAGTTCGTGCAATACTCTTTGCAGTTTGCATGTCATTTCTGCGGAGAGGGACTACGGCATTTGGGGTCAAACCCGGCGCAAGAAAGCCAGTCCTTCGGCTTTAGATCCCTTTTTTATTTCTATATAAAGTAATGACATTGCTGAAACTGGATAAATATATTTATATATAAAGTAATGACCTAGCTTAAACTGGATAAATATATTTATATATAAAGTAATGATCTAGCTAAAACTGGATAAAGATATTTATATATAAAGTAATGACCTTGCTGAAACTGTATAGAGATATTTATATATATAGTAATGGCTGGAATACTATAGATAGTAATATTTATATATAAAGTAATGTCGTGGATAAAACATGGATAGAGATATGTATATGGGTACCACTATAGTTGTATTAGACAATTTGTAAAATCGACATAATTCTATGTTAATTCGAAAATTGATTGATAGGGCCTATCATCAAATCAGGAATGTGTTCATGTATGAAGAACTTCAGTGTTAGAGAAAATAGTGAATTCTTTACGTAAAGATGGATGTCACGACAAGCTGTATACGATGTGCTGTCATTTTGATGACTTTTGGAAGCGTTATTCATCAACTATTAAGTTATGCACTGCCAGTGACTCTAGATGATGGTGGCAAAAGTATATATGCTTCACTGATAAGTGAAACTCGACTAAACTCAGTGTCAAGTAATTTGGATCCGAAGCACGCTATCTTTGCACAGTTCATCAACTTATCAACACGCCAAGCTCACAAAAACAATAATTTCCCAACACGTGAGTCAACCATTTCTGAAATTGGAACACCTATTTTTAAATTAAATCTACAGAGAGTACGCAGACGTTTGTCAAATAGTAGTAGTAAGGTTTGCGACAAAGGCCAGGTTGGATTATGCATGCCAAATTATAGCGCACAACTTGATACAACACTTCTAAATTTCCAAAGTCAAGAAATGACAAGTGTTGCACACCACCCATACATGCGCAGCGATGATATAACATTAACTTCAAGATCCTCGTCTAAAAGTCAACAAAATATAAACTTGAAGACCATTTTATACACCACTGTTCCTGATAACTTTAAGACAATAAACAAAACGCCACCTACAGCTGAAAGACAGGGAATTACGGACGTTGAAACTACATCTTTCACAAACATAGATAAAATCCAAAGTAGTGTTGCCAGGTTTTCTTCTATAAAAGATCTTGATAAAATAAACACTCAATCAAATAAAAAAGTGTCAAGAAATTCTGAACATAAAATGTATACTCGTAATAAAGCTGACACCATCTCCACCTCAACACTGAGAATGGTGGTCGAGTTGGCTACTTTTACAATATTCTATCAAGGGGAAGGTGAAGGTAGTCCAAATTTTGGAAACGAAAATATTAGAATAATAGACTCTGCTTCTAGTAAAAAAATATTTACATGGTTTTTGCTTAAATTTGAGGAATATATTGGGAATGCTTATATGGAATCTAGCAGTAATATTTCGGACTCTCTGGTCTTGCAGTGCTTGGTCAGGAGCACACCAGATAACCTTATTTATAGCGGATGGCACGCGTGGAATCATGGAAATTCAGGAGTCAAATCTCTAAGCTGTGAACCAGAAACAAAATTAGACAAAGCCGATTGTGTATCGGGGGTGAACTTTCAGTTGCGTTTGGACTCACCACCGGTTGTTCCAGAACAAGGTGATACAAATATTAATCAATTGTTTACTGTAAAACTTTCAGAACCAGGGTTGTATGTCTGTATCGCTGTCCATTCAGATTACAAAGTATTTCTGTCACCTTCTCACGATGTTAGAGTTGTAAATGTTCTAACTTCAACTAGTCAACTCATTATCCCCAAACCAGTAAATATCTACCAAAATGAAATCATGTCATCCTTCAAAACGAAATACTGCACAGGTGTTTTATTAGCGCACCAAAAGTCAATGAAACACCAGATTAGAGAGGGTGACCTACGTTTTATTTACGTGGACAAAAGTGTACTTGTAAATGAATCTTTCACTGTCAAATATTTACATTTACAAAAATGGATTCGTCCAGAACCACTATTTGAAAATGTAAACTTAGATTTATCAATTATTTTTAAATGTCAATTTATAATTCCAGTCCCATCAAATAACGAGAAAAGAAAATTAGATATGTATTTTCGACATGATGTGATTAAAAACAGAACAGAAAATATCTTCACAGCTGTCGAAAACGAAACAATTCACTTCAATTGTTATGAAGATACATCTGCTGCAAGCTCAAAAGTTGGCTATCTGTATGGAACATGTTCGGAGAATATATCTTCATACTCTAGTGACGGAATGTCTAGCATGACATTGACAATCAATGAACCAGTATGTGTTATGTGTTCTTCTTCCGTTTCTCAAATAAAATTACAGATTAATGTCGAAAACGATTTGAGAAAATTGACGTCCAACACAGAACTAAATGATAATGACGCATGCCCACATTTAGAGGTTTCTCAAATGCAACATTTCTCCGTGAAATATAGCAATATTTGTGAGCACAATGCTATTTTCCTGCCTAAAGGACCTCAACCGGACAATTTCCTGTCGAAAGGACCTCAACAGTACCGAAACAATAAAAGCATGGCGCCTTCCCACATGTATCGATCATACTATACGTCTAGACAATTTATTGTTTGCAGAAGTCAACCGATACCATCACCATGGTCAAACATTAACTTAAATAGTTCAGTAGATAATCCCGAAGATAACTTTAATACTACAAAAGTGATCATGTGTATTTCAGCATTCATGTGTTTATTTTTGATCTGGTTAATATGGAGAAGAAACTGTAGAGGTATGAAGATACTAGAAAATTTGCTACAAAGTCAGAAATCAGCATCATTTTTGAAAGGATCGAAGCGAAATCAACTGACAAGTGCAGATGATATTTTTAGCGAAATGGATTGTGTACATCCACGGGAAAACATTGAAAGATCCAGAATTTCTATTGCAGAGTTGGTAGGTTCTGGGAAATTTAGCCACGTCTATAAAGCTTATCTTAATAGCGATACAAACGGGGGAAACATGACAGAAGTCGCTGTTAAAGAATATAGAAAACCAGTCCGGAAATGTGATAAAAATAAATACTTATGTAGAATTAATCAGGAGATTCAAATTTTGCGAGTGATCTTACCACATATTAATGTTATCAAATATTACGGGTTCAGCAGCGGCGTGGACTCCACTCTTGTGGTGATGGAGCTAGTGAACGGAGTCTGTCTTCTGGAGTATCTTCACGAACAAAGAAATCGAGTTCCAGGTTTTGTTGTTAAGACGAGATCTTGTAACATAACAGACTGTAGATCAGATATCACAGATACAACATGTCTCTCTGAGGTCTTCAACTCTGCTGGGGCATCATGTTCAAATGTTGTGGACCCCGACGACGGGGTTAAAGCAAGCAAAGACATTCTACCGGAAACGAGATTTTTTACTGAAAAAGATGAATTTTGTGTAGATTCTGAGAGTGTACAAATTCAAACAGAGGTCAACGAGAGAAGAGATTCTGAGCAGTCTCGTGACAGTTTAAGCGAATTATCAGAATTAAGTCAGGGAATATGGAATGTCAATTTTGAAGACGATGTCTGCCGTTACGATGGAAACACAAGACGCCGTAGTGAGTCATACGCCACAAATCACTCATTTGAGTTAAACAACAAAATCAGGAAAGATAACTTAGTTATGACGATGGCGTCAATATGTCGTCAGGTTGCTAGGGGCATGGCTCATTTATCCTCTTTGAATATTCTTCATCGTGACTTAGCTGCGCGTAACGTCATAACCCAGCTACCTGCGCACCCATTAGTTGTGAAAATTTGCGACTTTGGTTCTGCTTACCGTTTACAAGATGGTGAGGTGAAATACAAAGTACGAGTATATACCATTGGATCGGATTCTTTGAATTGGATGTCCCCAGAATCTACAAGTAAAGGCGTATTTTCTGTTCAATCTGATATTTGGTCGTACGGAGTACTTTGTTGGGAAGTAATTACGCTTGGGTCAGTTCCGACTGTCCAAGCGTCTTCAAGCTTGCATCGTCCATCGAACTGTGACGAGGAAGTCTTCGCAGTTGTTAAGTCTTGTTGGAAAATCAAACCGGATGAGAGACCTTCTTTTGAAACTCTCTCGGAGATGTGGTCAGATGTGCTTGAAATGAATTCAGATTACTTGGAACTTTGGGCCGAACCTGAAGATCATGGAGAGTCGGCAGCTAATAAAGAAAGTACTTGAGAACTTGTCAAAACGATGCAGAGCTGCATTGTTGAATTTATGTTTAATATATTTCGAATATGATAGGCATACGTTGATAAGAAATGATCAAAGAATACCAAAGCAGGCAGTGAAGTGGGAGGCAAAGAAAGAGAGAACGAAAAGAGACAAATTATTTCGCAATACATTTTTGTAAAAGATACTGTTCAAATTAATAATGTTTAAAAAATAACAGCGAGTTATTCGCTTTTACTTGTGTGCGGCGAGAATCCAGCACACATTTCTATTCTATCTTATGATAAAGAGAGAGTGAGAGAGAGAGAGAAAGAAAGATAGAGGAGAGAGAGAGAGGCTGTGTTGTCATGAGAAAAAAATACGGCCCTGTAAAAATTATAAACACGTGTAAGTAATCAGTTTATAAAACAACTAGATTATTCAAAGTGAGAGTTTGGCTGAAATCGGGTGCACATGTCTTAAACGTGTAGAAGTCTATGCGTTTAATGGCCTACCAAACCAATGTGCAACGTATACATGTTCTTGGCAAAGATCAAACATATCACAAAGAGTTATTAAAATTGGTCGTAAAGAACGAACGCAAAGAAGAAAGAAGAAGAAAAGTGAGAGCTTTGTTTTCTACTTAGAGAATTGTACATACTAGTTTATTTACTAATGTGGAAAACATTAAATCCAGAGGCGGCTCGTCATTAAAGGTCTGTGGGGCCGGGCCCCACCAAAAATAATGTGTAACGTGTATTTATTATTTTATAATTTAAAAATAACAACCCAAATCCATGGTTTTTCCAAAAAATATTTGTCTGGTCCCACCAGCAACAATGCCCACGAGCCGCCACTGATCAAATCTATTAGTGTATATATAGTGAAATGTATTTTCCACATTTTAAAGTTATAATGACATGTACTGTTTACCAGTATTGTATAGCAATAACACCCGAGTGGTTACCGGGGCCCAAATTGGGGGTGTAAAGAATAGAACCACTGTTACCTGCCACGCATGTCGTAAGAGGCGACTAAGAAGGTTTGGCTGAAATCGGATGCACGTGTCCGCTAGGGAAAGCTAACCCGAAACAAATGCTTGCAGAAAACGGATGCACCAGGCAATAAGGCGCATAACATGGTGCAACGACCCCTCACAATGAGGAGTGGGATAACGGATTCTACGGTCGTCAATCTGCCTCTAAGATTTAGCCACGGAGTAAGAATGTCAGACCTACCATCACGAGGGTGACCAGAACTTACTGCGGGAAGAGGTCGGCACAAACGGGGAAGCAGCAGATATCATAGGAATTATATCCTCCAGAACTGCCCCCAGTATGCAGACTTGAGAAGAAAGAGGTGGCCCACTTACACCAGCGTCCAAGATAAACTGTATGGCGTGGCTGACAATCTGAGGCAGACGACTGCCTTTATTAGAGAATCCGAAATCCTAATCTAGTGAGAACGCAGAAGACAAACTGTATGGCGTGGCTGATAATCTGAGGCAGACGGCTGCCTTTATTAGATAATCCGAAATCCCAATCTAGTGAGAACGCAGAAGACAAACTGTATGTCGTGGCTGATAATCTGAGGCAGAAGACTGCCTTTATTAGAGAATCCGAAATCCCAATCTAGTGAGTACGCAGAAGACAAACTGTATGGCGTGGCTGATAATCTGAGGCAGAAGACTGCCTTTATTAGATAATCCGAAATCCCAATCTAGTGAGTACGCAGAAGAAGAAGAAATATAGCAATAATAATAATAATATTTCATGAAAATGAACACATGTTGCATGAAATTCATTTTAAAAAATTGATTTTAAAAATAAATTATTCAATTTTCAGATTCTAGCATTTATGAAAGACCAGGATACTATCTATTTCTATCTATATCCTCTTCGTCTCCCGTTTGATATATACGGTTTTAACAAAAGATTTTAATTGCTGCCGTTCTGCCGCCTTTCTACCCATTGTTTCCTATGTTAGGCCACAGTCTTTCAACTTTCTTTCTATCCATTGTTTCCCATGTTAGGCCACAGTCTTTCAACTTTCTTTCTATCCATTGTTCCTATGTTCAGGCCACCGTTTTCACTTTCTTTCTATCCATTGTTTCCCATGTCAGGCCACCGTCTTTCAACTTTCTTTCTATCCATTGTTTCCCATGTTAGGCCACAGTCTTTCAACTTTCTTTCTATCCATTGTTTCCCATGTTAGGCAACAGTCTTTCAACTTTCTTTCTATCCATTGTTTCCCATGTTAGGCAACAGTCTTTCAACTCTCTTTCCAATATTGTCTTCTTCTCAATATTCTCTTTTCAATATTCTTCTCTCAATATTTTCTTTGAACATCCAGGCCTTTTATTCCATCCACTGTTCATCAGAGAGCTGTTCTAGCCAATGTTCCTACTGGCATACGACTTACATGACAAATCTACCTCCATATATGCCTTTTAATGATGGTCTCCATGATGACAATTTGCTCGTTTGAAAGCTCTTTATTTGCTACTGCTTTTGTCTAGAATATTCGCATAATTCTTAAACATTTATTCTGAAATGTCTCCAGATGGTGTATGATGTATTGGGTCGTTTCATAGCACTCACTACTGTCATTTTTTTCCGATCCAGAAGCACTTGAGCTTTCAGCTCTTCGACTCGGTTCCATGGACATCGTAACTCTTCGGTTCGGTGCCACGAACATCGTAGATCTGGAGAACCTGTGGCTTTTCTGCCAGCCTGCGGAATTGAACCGCACTCACAAGGGGCTTGTCACCCGTTGTCCAACGCGTTACGAACTCGCTGGGCAGGCGGTCGACTGTACTCACTACTGTATAATAACACTCACAGGACAGTTCGTCTATACATATTTTTTTTTCTTTTTCATTTGGTTTTCCAGATTTTGTTGAGTATATAGAAAGTTTGACCTGTTTTCTTAATTTTTCCAATGATGTCCTTTTCTGAATCATCCCTTCTGCGATACTGTACTTCCCAGGTATACGAAACCCTGAACTTCTTCTATAATTTCATTTTGTGACATAATTAGGTTTTTTGATTATGTTGCTGTTCCTCATTACTTTCGTTTTTGCAATGTAAATTTTGCGAGTCGTATTGTTGACAAAGATACGCCACTGTTAAATGCACTGAGCTCTCTGAACGGCCCCGTTAGTACATATTTCTAAATACAATAATAATTGTAGTTATCTGATGCGCATGAAGGATAAGAATCACATGGACTGCTAAAATGACTAATGTGGAGGTGTTGAATGAAGCTAAGACACAGAGAAAACTCACTATCAATAGAAGAAAGAGGCAGTCATCATTTTTCGGACATGAGATGAGAAAGGGAGGTTTATAACACATTGTCATCATTAGCCTCTTTGTCTCAGGAGACAATAGGTGTTGCGTCACGTAGTATGTTCTGTGCTGAATCACAACGTTTCATGTGGCTGTAATGGCCTAGTCTGGAGTGACAATCCTTGCCACAGTTGCTGCAGGTAAAACTGGAGACTAGAGCCGATGCATGGGATGTTCTCTCTGCGCTCTGTGCTCTCTTTTGCCTCCACATGTGATGTTGTTTTTCTTCTTTTTTTTGAGCCGCCCCTCACTGCCGCTCGCCATGCTTGCCTGTCTTTGGCCAGCCGCTCCCAGTGTTTTTTGTCTATGCCGCATGAAGTTAGATCAAGCTTGCAGGTGTCAATGAAGCGTAATAATGGGCGCCCATGCTGTCTAGCACGAGATGCGAGTTGACCATATAGAATGTTCTTTGGGATTCTATCATCGCTCATACGGCACACGTGTCCCAGCCATCTGAGATGTCGCTGACTCAGTAAATTGTAACAACTGGTAAAATCGAAGGGAGTCGAGACAAAGGAAGACAAATTTTGGACAGTCTGACCTCGTAGTACGGAAGAGTATCAACATTTAAGACAATAGCAAACACCAGAGACAGAGCTTTTTGGAGATCCATTGCAACCTACGCCAGCCGGCACGGTACCTGATGATGATCAGATACGTAATAATTTCATAATATTTATGCACACCATTGCACACCCTCCCTCATAAGAGAGTTCGTATGCTTTCCCACGTACCAAAGATGTCTACTGTACATTGTTTACAATTCCTGACATTCTCTGTTTATATCAGCATTCACAACATGGCCAATTATTTTGTCTACAAGTTTCATTATACTCTACAATAGACATCACAAACTCTAACTTTGGCATGTCAATAAATAATTTTTTCCAGCTTCCATCAAGTGCATTACACTATGCTACCAGTTGGTTTACAGTGCCAATCTTGGTCTCTAACAGCAATACATAGAAAGCTCACCACGTGTGAAATGGAATGCTTAAGGAAGGCGGTGGAAAGCCAGGAAAGATAGACTACGAAACGAGGACATCAGAAGCAGAGTGGGCATAACTTCATGAACCGAATGCATTGAAAGATAACAAATGCAGTGGTTTAGACATTTAATGAGAATGGAATACAAAAAAAGTTAATTGCATATCCTTTACAGGACTTTGCGAATCAACCCCAACTTTTAAACGTTGTTGTTATTTTTCTAGGCATTATTACGTCCAGTAGTTTGTCATTGCTTTCTGAACAGGTGGTGCCATCGTCCTTTTGTAAAAATCTACGCGAAACAATGTGCCGCCAAACTGTCCGTAGCGGATTCGAACTCAGAACGTCGGAGTTCACTAAGTCACCAACCCCTAAGCCACAGACACCACAGAATGGAATACAACCAACCACCAATAACAGCATTAAAAAAAAGATATCAGGTACTAGAGCCAAAGGAAGACCAAGAAAAAGATGGATAGACGATATCAAGACCACACTACATAAACGCGGATATAACACAACAACGGCGACTTATCTGGCCTTGGAACGCAAATTAAAGCTCCCACCTCTACGCTTAGCGTCAAGAATGAACACCCAACTCCATCATCTATTGGGAAAAGATAATAGACAATAGACCAGTGCTTAACTTGGGCACTGATAAAACTGATAAAAAACAATAAGGAAGAATTACCACTTTTGAGATGATATTGATTCATTGACAGGAAAATCATCATTGCACTTTGGTGAGTTTACCATATGTGCTCAGATCTCTTTCTTATACATCGAGGTATGAAAAGGGCTCAGTTGTTTACCAAATACAAAAGTAAACATTAAAAAACTTTGAGAAAATCTGAAAATAAAAATTAAAAAAACTGTGTAGACACTGATTAAAACAAATTAAAGACAATCCTAATGTTTATGAGCCACTTTTCATTTATTGTTGTATAAATACAATGAGATATAAATTTTAAAACATGACAATTTGTAAACATGACAATTTGTAAACATGACAATTTATAAACATGACAATGTATAAACACGACAATTTATAAACATGACAATTTATAGACACGACAATCTATAGACATGACAATTTATAAACATGACAATTTATAAACATGACAATTTATAAACATAACAATTTATAAGCATGACAATTTATAGTCATGACAATTTATAGAAAAGACAATTGTTAACAGTTGCAACAAAGTACGAGTATACATAACAATTAACTTAGGAAAGCTCATGAATAAATGTGTATAGTCTGTCCATTAATTCGTGAGCACGTTTGAAATTGATTTTCTCGAAAACTACTGTTGATCTCAGTGATTTTTGCATGCAGCCTTAGAATATCCATGACGCTAAAATAAAGCTAACCAGTAGTCCGTAGATGCTACGGATTTTGCACATCGGCAAATTCCTTTGATCTTTTATGACAATTGCAAATACGAGGCTCAATTTAGATTTTACAGTATCCTAGAATTTGTCCATGTCAATTCTATTCATAGGTGTATCTCCATATTAACTTGATAGGTCAAGTAATTAAGTGTGTTGCCCTTTATGTGCAATCGTGAACTTGGATACAATATGCAACAGTTAGTCCTCCTCTTCGGTCACCATTAGACCCCAGGGTGTCTTAACTTCACCACAAATTGTATGATGGTAGACGCATTTGGATATGGAAATGTATACGTTGCTATTTCTCAGTCTGTAATCAAAATATGATTTGTATCATCCCGAATCTGACGATTCCATGAGGTTGATAATTGTTACTGGCTGGACAAATTGTAATCCATCTCGGTGCCAGTACTGGTCTTCCTCTCGGAGCACATGTTCAACACACTTCTTCCAGAACTGCATGTCTATCATTGAGAAGGACTCACGTGTCAGAACTTCACATCACACATTTTAAACGTCCTGTTCTGTTCGGCAACTTGCCCTTTACTTTAGCCCAGACAAGCTCTATCGGATTGAGGTGAGCATGATATGGAGGTAGTCGCAAAGACGTGTGCCTGTATTCCGCAATGATTTTGTCAATATGAAACACCTTTGTCTTATTTGTCATCCTCACCAGGTGCAACAACTCGGGTTTCAAATATGTATCATCGAAGCTGACATTTTCCTTAGCAAGCCAAGTCCTAATTTGATCTTTTGTATTTGATGCAGTTAGTACTTTGTCTTCCGCTGATACTGCGTTGTGATAGGATGCATTATCCATTACCAGCATGATGGTCTGTTTAGAATTGGAAGTAGATCTTTCTCCATCCAGTGCCTGAAAATATGTCCATTCATTTCTGTGTGGTAGTCCCTACCGTCGGTACTTTTTTATTGGAAAATAAGTCCAGCGTCATGGACAAGACCTTCTTCACTACTTCCTGCATGTGTTAGTATAATACGCTGGCCTTTGCTGCTTGGTATTTTCTTTTCTGTTCACCGTCTACTGATTGCCATTCTTTAGCATTGGTGTGGTGAGCATTGACCCAGGATTCGTCCAAATATACAATATCATAGCCTTGCCTCCGCCGCTCACGGATCTGCCTCAGGTATTTACTTCGGGCAGCAATTAAATGTGGCTTTTCACAAATAATATTCCTGCCGCCTATAGTTTTCTGAAGGTGAAGCCGGCGGCTCTTACAATTTTTCATAGAGTACTTTTAGAAATGTCTATGCTGCAATCTGATTGCAGTTTTAATTTCAGTTTCCTGAGAGTAACAAGTTGATTTGTCGCAAACATTTTCAAGAGCTCCGTCTTATGACATCTATGTCAAAGTCGTCAATTGTTCTTTTCCTTCCTTGCTTGACATTAGTGCACTTTGTGTCCTGTTTAATCCATCGGAAAAGGATTCTCTATTCAGACCAAGCGCCAGTTGCGCTCGTTTCTCAGGGTTATGAATATCGCAATATAGATGACCTCTCTTAGATTCCCTACGGAAGTGTTGGTATAGTAAAACTGTAACCTTCTGCATTGTTATAAATGTGCACTTCAGACTCATTATGAATGTGATATCAATGTCAGTTTTGATAAGCCAACAAATATGATACAATAGCTTCATACAAATAGCGAGATACGCCTATAACTATACAATGGTATCCCAATTATAACGTCATATGCTTTCCGCTTTCAAAGTCGACTGGGTTCGGTGTACGGGAATTCGTGAAACTCACGATATTTCTATGTTACCATAATGTATTTTTAGAACAACGCGTCTGTGTACCGTAGATCTGTTACTATTGTGTACAATCCGGTGAGGTTGATTTTAATATAACATGAAGAAGAAATATTTCAAACTACATCAAATTTTCTTGGAAAAAATATTTCTCTAGCGTCATGGATATTCTAAGGCTGCTTGCAAAAATCACTGAGATCCAAAAAGGTAGTTTTCGAGAAAATCAATTTCAAACGTGCTCACGAATTAATGGACAGACTATAACATCTGCGGCAAACATATGTTAAATAATATAATTAAATGTTCTCTTTGCAAGGAAATTATGTTGTATTGTATGGTACACGGAAACGTCATATGTTCAAATGTCGACAAATGTTCATACACTGTATGTCTCCATAATTTACAATATTTACATACAGAAATGTTAAAAATTTAGACTTGTAAAAGTTTGAAGAAGATGAGAAACAAATAATCAATTTGAAAAGAATTAATAGCAACAAATTGATTAAATTTGTATTTTATTTTGCACGTTTGACAATTTGATGATGCTCGTCCATGAAGGGTGATGATGACCACAATTTTCATCCAAGAGAATGTAGTTGATGACTAGCGAGTCCGATGCGGGCCTGACATGTTCTTTTGCAATGTGGGCAAGGAATACTTGCACTCAGTGGCGGCTCGTGATCGTTTTTGTTGGTGGGGCAGACACAAATTTTCGGGTAAATCATGGGTTTGGGATAGGTTATATTTTAATTTATTAAATAATAAATACATGTTACACATTATTTTTGGTGGGCCCGGCCCCTCTGGCCCTTAATGACGAGCCGCCACTGCTTACACTTGTGGGGAAGTTTTACTGCCTTTCTAGTTTGTCCTTTTTTATTTCTGCACGTTTGACAATTGAAATATGTCTAGTCTAACAGTTTGTTATCTTTGCCTGGGGTTGTCCTTGCTGATATTTTCAAAAGCAAAATCTAGCAAGGTTTACATTGTGAAACAGTTGACGCTCTTCTTTCTTCTTTATCCAATCTATTTTGTCTAACAGCGTCAGGTTAAAAGAGATTTCTAGAACGGGCTTTTGTGTGCCCTTTATAACTAGTGTTTTGTTATCTCTGAGATCCACATTCTGCGTGGACAGCCTTTTGCTTTATATCCAGTGTATCGGAGTAGCATTGTTCTTTGAGGCGCACTGTCTGTTGGTAATATGCTTATGTAGTCGATCCATTTAATTTGTTGTTCTTGGTGAAGTTCAGAACTGATGTTGTATCCACTTTTTTCTGATGTATTTATTTCTCAACCGGTCTCTTCTTGATACTCCCAGTATTCTGCGTAGACACTTCATCTCTGTCGTGACTAGTTTTCTTCTATCATTTGATGTCAGTGTTCAGGTTTGGCACTGATAGCATAATGTGGGGAGAAATATTGTGTCGAACAATGCTCTTTTAGTGTTCACGGTGACATGTTTGCATTTCAAAATGGGCGCCATCTGTTCCATGATTTGATTTGTTTTATTGCATGTATATTGTATTTGTATGTTCATTTGGTAAATAAAATATTAAATGAAAAAGTATGCTAAGGAGAAATACAGTTTGTGATTAGTATATACTTTTTTATTTGTTCGTTCTTTCTGTTCAAATTAAATGTTTCTTTCGTTTATTTTTGAATCCAACTTATTTATTAGTCTTCTTTTTTCTTTGAGTGTCTCCTCCCACCCGCCCCATTTTATTTCATAGCACTAAGAGAATGATCATGGAAGAATTGGAGACAGATCCCAACGAGAAGCTACCAAGTGTACCAGAATGAACAAATCTACAAAAATAAAGTGTTATTGCTCCAATTATTGCATTGTTATATTTGATTCTGATGGCAGATGTGCATTAGATTCCGTTGGGATATTTTTCCAGATTTCCATGATCTCTATGTAGGTGAGCTCGAGTTCCTAGTCCTATCGGAGACGGACGATAAAACAATTCCTCTGTTCAATTTGAGCACGTAAAAGAGCCCTTGGCACTTCAAAATCGAGAAGAGCAGGCTGGAAAGCCGCTTCCCGGTGAAAGCTCATTAGAAAAGATTGCAAAAAAATTAGATTCCTACAAAATGTCTTCACCATCTTCAACATTACATCGGGGACCCTCGCCGGTGCTACAGAGTTCGTGCACCTGCAGCTGAGATCTTCCTGTACAAAAAGATATCGGAGCACACATGGCTACTCACCGAAGTGCAATGATGATAGACCTATCATTCAATCAATCAATCAATCAAGCAGATGTGAAAAAAGAGAAATTAGGAAGAGAATAGGAATGGCCACAATTACCATCAATGAAATGAGAAAGTTACTAACATCTAAACATTTCTTCTAGAAAGTTACTAACATCTAAACATTTCTTCTTCTTCTTCTTCTTCTTCTTCTTACACTACATATCGACCACTTATTAATTACTTTGTGTGAAATGTATGTGATCCGAGCCTAAGAACGAATGTACCTTGTGCCAGCTATGCGCCTACAAGTAGGCCAGCAATCTAATTTCTGCGATGCTTTATATTTACTAAGGTAGCTAGCTTCCCTAGGTCCTACATCAGTCGCCCATTACGACATGCCTTGTAGGCCACAGTGGTACTATTCTTTGCTCCCCTTCGGACGCCGGCACAACACGGACGATCTAAACAGATAACAAATAAGCTAAAGATACGGTTTAGCAATTGTTGTATTTACTTGGTATTTTTTTGGTATGGTTCAGAAAAATGGACAATGATGAAGCATTAGGAAGAAAGAATATATGAGCAACAGGTAACCTATACGATTATCATATCAGACTCGATGAATATGCTTCAATCGATTGAATCTGGAAGTCTGTGCGTGGAATGGGTGGACAGCATACGAAGATCACATCTCAAGAAAATGACTTGGCTGGACATGCTGGAGTGCAGTGTAACGAGTGTACTGACTTTCTTGCAAACAATGCCCCAACTCAAGCGGGCAGAAGTATGGACAGAGCCGATGTCATGAATGTGGTACGCTCTCAATTATGTGACATGGGCAAGTCTCAGACAATGGAACGATTTCGAGAATTAGGCATTAAGTTTGGACATGTCAGACAGTGTCGTCTTCGTGGTAGAGAGAGAGAGAGAAGATATACTAATCAACTTCTCATGGGTACGGTGAGCAAATAGACTTTGGGATGTCTGCTGCAGTGGAGGACAGAGCACAAATAGGAATGCCCAATGTACCATGACGTCGATCACACAACATAACATAACTTACATAACAAAGCATTTGGAAGAAAGAATTAAGGTCTTTGAGATGTGGATATACACAGAAGAATATGTTGTATTTCATGGGGAAAAATACAGACAAATAAAGCTCTTGAAAAATTAGGAAGGCAGAAAGATGCAGTCTGGCAAAGATATACCGGGATTCTCTGTAAGGAGTTAATTCTTATTTTTAATGCTTGTTGGCCTGCATGCTCTGATATAACCAAAAAGACTTGTTGAAAAGGTGTGCCTAAGCTAAAAGAGGCTTTTATTCACTAGATAACAAACATGGTGGCCTCTCTGGCTAAGTGATTAGACCCCGGCCTTGCGTTCCGAAGGGCGTGGATTCCAATCGGGCTGCGCCGTTTTGTTTACAAGTATTTTTTTCTCCCCAGAGCCCCTTTGGGTTGTTGTAGAAGTTACAAAGTTCATGATTTGTGCTATATTCTCGGCAGATTGCGTTCTATATTCTCGGCAGATGGCGTGCTATATTCTCGGCAGATTGGCAGTCTCCATTTCTGGGGAGATAGACAAACCATATGAGGTAAAACCTGGTGCAACGAGGTCAATCCTTCCGCTTGAGATTCTTTTATATAAACAAACAAACAAACAAACAAACAATGCAATGACATTCTTAACACATTGAAACAGTCTTTTCTAACAGAGGAGTTTCAGGGTTGTGAATCCCACTCGCTGACCAGATTGAGAAAGATGGATGTCGATATTGGTGCAGCCCGAAAAGAACGACATACTAAATATGCAAAGAGATTGATTACTCAACGTCGAACTGGCGTGTTAAGCCGCTTGACGCTGCTGGATTTTTGAGGGGAGATCGGAGCAACTATGGACTGTCGGAATGTATGATGATAGTCCTCATATAACTGATAACTGGAACTGGCGTGTTGGGCCGTTGGACGCTGCTGGATTTCTTGAGGCGGAGATCGGAGCACCTATGGACTTGTCCGGAATGATATGATGATAGTGTTCATATAACTGATAACTGATAACATGGAACTGGCGTATTGGGCCGTTGGACGCTGCTGGATTTATTGAGGTGGAGATCGGAGCACCTATGGACGTGTCCGGAATGAAATGATGATGTCCTCATATAACTGATAACTGATAACATGGACTGGCGTGTTGGGCCGCTGGATGCAGCTGGATTTATTGGTGGAGATCGAGCGCCTATGGACGTGTCCGGAGTGCTATAATGATTGTCCTGATATAACTGATAACAAATAAATAAACTGTGACACTACCGGACTTCACGACCAAGCACTACGCCCTGAGCAACATTTCTGTGTGAAGTGGATCCTGACTAAACAGTGACATCTCAGACTTCATCCTCATTACATTCATCATGTTTAAACTTGAGCAAAGTGTTCAGAAGAAACAACACTTGGTCCATTTTCTTGTCAAGATGGTTTACCTGAGAAACCAAAATAAAACAAGAACAAAATTAAACTTCTAGTTTCTTGTTTAGCTTATGAATTCAGGCGAAGCCTGGTATGGCGCTTCTGCCTGATTTTGCGTGAAGGCCTGCTTACCTTATTATCAGTGTCCCCTGCCATACAAACATGCCTTCTCCGAATACATAAGAATTAAATTGATAAATTACATACCTGAGTTGCCAAAAAAGCAGTGCTATATATAAATAATATTACAAAGATGTACAAGTACTATCATATTAAAATGTCACGCTAAACTCATCAGTTACATCCTGAATCCATCTTCTCCTTAGTTAGTTAGTGTGTTCCTTTCGTGCCAAAGGCGGCACATAGGGCAGAGGTTTTAGATCTCCATGTGATGCGGTTCTTTGCTAGCAGTTGGAGATCTTGTATGGTTTTACATCCCAATAGTTTACTTTCTTGTTGGATGGTTCTTCGAAGTGTGTCTTTGGTCTTCCACGTTTTCTTTTCCCAACTGGTGACCACATAAGGACTTGTCGATTTAGTCTCTTTTCGTCTGATCTAAGAATATGACCTAAATATTTCCACCTTCGTTTCCTTATAATATTTATAGGGTTGCTGCTGTGTTCTATCTCTCACTGTGTTGTTAGAAACGAAATCACTCCATTTTACTTTTAATAATTTTCGGAGACATTTATTCTCAAAGCTATCCAGTTTCTTATCAATTTTGTTTGTTGATTTCCAACTTTCACAACCGTAGGTCAGTACAGGAATCACACATGACCTAAATAATTTAACTTTTGTGCATATACTAAAGTCTTGAGATTGCCAGATATTCGTTAATCTTCTCCTTGGTCTTCCTCTTCTCCTTTTTGCCAGTATGCCTTCTTCCATAATGGTTCTATTCAACACTTCTTGTCTCTTTATATGTCCAAAATATTTCAATTTATTTATTCTTATTTGTTACATCAGCCAGGTTTCTTTAATTTTAAGTTCTTTCTGGATATACCTATTTGTTCTCTTCCCTGTCCATGATATACGGAGGACTCTTCTGTAACTTTTATATTCAGAAGCACTTACATGTTTTTCACTTGCTTTGTTAAATGTCCATGCTTCACATCCAAACGTTGCCACTGGGAATATGCATCTCTTCAGTATTCTAATCTTTGTTTTACTAATCAGTTCCGTTCCACACTACTTTTAGTTATTACATTTTTTGTAAGGTTATGTTTGGTAGTCTTTTAATATCCTTCATCACATTTCCATCTGTTGTTAGCAGTGAACTGAGATATTCAAAACTGTTCACATTTTCTATTTTCTCTCTGTTGATAAAATATCTTTTGTCATGTTTTTAAAAATACATTGTTATTATTATAACTGCTTAGGAGGAGATCGCAGCAATTATGGATAAGTCCGATGTGCAATGAAGATGATACGCGAATGAGCAATGTCATCATTTTAATTTTGTGCCCGATTAAGATATAGATTTTGCTTTTCACCCTCCTCTGGCACTTGCAGTCTAAATTATTTCTACTGCTTCACAAAGAGGAGTTTAAGCCAAGCTTTGACTTGTGTACTTCCTGGTTTTTGTTGTCAGCATTTGTTCCTCATCATCATCAGGTGCCATGCCAGCTGGCGTAGGTTTCACGGATCTCCACAAATCTCTGTCCCTGGTATTTGATATCATCTTAGATGTTGATACTCTTCCATGCCATGAAGTCAGACTGTCTCAAATTTCATCTCTTTATCTTCCTCTGTTTCGTCTTCCCTTAGATTTTACCGGTTATCATAGTGTGTTATAAACCTTCCCTTCTTCTCACATGCCCGAAAAATGATGACTGCCTCTTTCTTATATTGATGATAAGCTTACTCTGTGTCTTGACCTCATTCAACACCTCTACATTAGTAAGTTTAACAGTCCATGGGATTCTCATCATTCTTCTGTAAAATCACATATCTGTGGCGTTCATCCGTTTGTCTACATTTATGCCAACAAATTGTAAAATATTTGAAGGTGAAAGTATAATATATTCTACCTTCCATACTTCTTCTTCTTCAACGCTGCATATCGACCACTTGTTAACCACTCTGTGTGATTTGTATGTGATCTGAGTCTAAGAGAGATTGTGCGCTGTGCCAGTTACGCATCTACAAGTAGGCTAGCACATCCGATTTCTGCGATGCTTTTATTTACTAGGGTAGCTTCACTAGGTCCTACATCCGTCTTGCATGCCTTGTAGGTCGCAGTGGTACTATTCTTTGCTCCCATGACGTCCCTGGCAAAACGAGCGAGCCTTTTGTCTATTGAATATGAACTTTTGAGCAAGATTAGAATGAAGAATACATTTTACAATGCCGTTACAGAGAAGTTTCTGCAAAAAGAAAGAAGAATGGATCTGATCTTCAAGTGAAACATGTAAGTGGAAATATGTACTATTTGAAAAATATATTTACCCCAGTTCAATAACTATCGGTACAATTGAATATAGTTGACTTTTCAAGGGAAAAGAGGTTAAATAGGAGGGGCACATATTCATTTTAAGTAGCGGCACACCTATCTCACATTATCAGGCTACGCCACTGCCTATATTTGACTTGTGTACTTCCGGATTTTGATTTCAGCATTGGTGCCAACAAATGTTAAAATATTTGAAGATAAAAGTATAATATATTCTACCTAACATACAGGTGTGATGTTTGACATACCTGAGTTTCTACGCGTACCATGCGTGCACCAATAGTCATTTTTTCTCTGTCTCGAGCTGAACTTGCATATAGATTACCTGGTTTACCAAGCGTTTGATCAAGTCTGAAGAAAATTGATGATAGAATGGAAGAAAATCAACATTTTCATAAAACTCTATATAATAACATTGTTAGAATTCTAATAGATTCTATTTCTGCTTTTACACCTACTTTGGACTTGGTTGTATCATTTCTGATTTTCTTTCTTCTTAATCTTCTTTCTTTCTTTTCTCAAATTTTATTTTTGCCTCACAACATCAGGATAAGGAAAGAGTTCGAGAACGGGTTTTTGTGTGCGCCCGTATAAATACATAGTGTTTTCACCGTCTCCGTATTTATGAGGTTTACCTTTTTGCGTGGACGGCCTTTGCTTTGTATCAACTGTATCTTTGCTTCCCTTGCGAGATCCGGCAGCACCCGGGCGAGAAAGTTTGGTGTAAAGAGAAAGAAAGTAATCTATGTTAAATATTACTATAATTGCCTGTTGTGGAATTGGAGCTCGAATGCAGCGCAATATCTTGGGAGTGTTTTTATACATAACACTTTCTTTCTGTTCTTTAATCTAGTTCTGCCCCACAGCGTCAGGATAAAATGAGATTTATAGGAAGCACTTCATTCATATTTATAAAAGCAAGTACTGTAAAAGGAACCACAACATCACACACAAGGTGAACAGACACCCGTGTGGTGCCGGGACCCGCAAGGGAAGCAAAGAATAGTACCACTGCAATCTACAATGCATGTCGTAAGAGGCGACTGATGTAGGCCCTATGGATGCTACCTTAGTAAATAAAAAGCAGCGCAGAAATCGGATGTGCTAGCCTACTTGTAGGCGCATAACTGGCACAACGTACAGTCGCTCTTAGAGGGTTGCGAGTCCCACTCGCTGACCAGATTGAGAGATGGGTGTCAAGATTAGTGCAGCCCGTAAAGAACGGCATACCAAATATGCAAAGAGACTGATTAATCAACATCGAACTGGCGTGTTAGGCCGTTGGACGCTGAATTTGCTGAGGCGGAGATCGAAGCACCTATGGACATGTCTGGAGTGATATGATGATAGTCCCCTGATAACTGATAGTCGCTCTTATGCTCAGATCACATACAAATCACATAGAGTGGTTGACAAGTGGTCGATATGGAGCGTTCGAAGAAGAAGAAGAAGAGGGTGAACAGATTTAAAAAAATGTTTATGAAGAATGCTGCAAATTTTCTGGTCAAATACGAAAGGAAATAAATCAATTGTAAAATGAACAAACTGAATCCTTGGAAATCATCATTGAAAGACAAAGAAGAAGGTGGATTGGGAAACCAACATTATCAACTGTTATAAGAAAGAGAAGATGTGGATATGTTGGGCATACTCTGAAAATAAATGATAGAAAAATCACAAAGCAGGCAGTGAAGTGGAAAGGAAAGGTTTTAAGAAAAAGGATGCCCTAGGGAAACCCTGAAAGGAACTTTGCTGAGGGAGATGAGAAATGTTAGAATCACTTCCATAGAAGAGATTTAATGGGTTGGCCAGGATAGAGCAGTAAGGAAAAATTGCTTGCAGGCTCTATGTAACATATAATAGTCGCCCGAGTGGTTACCGGGGCCAAAATTTGGGGTGTAAAGAATAGAACCACTGTTACCTGCCACGCATGTCGTAAGAGGCGACTAAGGAGGTTTGTTTAAAATTGGATGCACGTGTCCTAAACGTGTAGAAGTCTATGCGTTTAGGGACCTACCAAATCAATGTGCAACGTATACATGTTCTTGGCAAAGATCAAACATATCACAAATAGTGATTAAAATTGGGGTAAAGAACGCAAAGAAGAAGAAGACATACCTTCTCTGTAGCTCCTTTATCCTGACCATCATGTTGAGGTGACCCTGAGAATACTGTTCAATGACATCCCGAACATCATAGGGTTTGCGAGCTTGCTGACGGATGAATAGATGCAAGATGATAATATTGGTTATGTTAGTGCTCCTGATGATGATGCAATAAAACGTAAATGAACCATTTTTATACTTCTTGGTTTGATCGGATTGATTGAATTGATTGATCGTGGATCGATTGATTGATCGATGGATCGATTGATTGATATTGCCATCATCATTGTACTTCGGTGAGTAACCATGTGTGCTCCTATATCTCTCTTACACAGGAAGATCTCAGCTGCAGAGCACGAATTCCGTAGCACAGGCGAGGGTCCCGATGTAATTTGAAATGGTGAAAATATTTTGGTAGGAACTTTATTTTTAATCTTATCTAACTTGGTGAAAATAAAACTCGTGGCATATCCTTTACATTACGTAGCCATCAACCACATTAAACGAGTCGTTCATTTTTTGCCATAGCTTTGCATTAGTTTGCCATTGCTTTCTGAATGGTTCTAACTTGGTATATACTTCAAATATATACAACTTGTTATATATAGGGTAATAAAGTGTTAGGCCCGTATTTTTCATTGACTGTCCGCACACGATGGATGATGTGGTCAATATCACGCCGGCCGCCTTTTACTTCCCAGTGCTTTTCCTGGTCCAATTGAGGCTGCGTCGAGCTGAGATTCTTCGGTCGGACAAAATTCTGCGCCACTGTGAATTGAACTCAACCACTAGCTTAATAAGCAAGTTCAGTGGCGCTCGTCATAGGGCCGTGACTGGCCACAATATGTATACCTGTATTTCATACATTAAAATATCAACCCAAACCAGTCATCGAAAGAATGTCTGGCACCTAACAAAGATGAGCCGCACTGAGCAAATTTATTTACAATTATGCTATGCGGCTGTATGATGATGATGGTTAAGGAGATATTCTCAAACAATGCTACAGTATAATTCAGTAGATGTGGTCAACTATGTGTTGCAGGGACTTACAAGGGAAGCAAAGAATAGTAACACTGCCACCTACAATACATGTTGTAAATGGCGACTGAGGTATGGGTTCTAGGAAGCTACCCTAGTAAATCAAAAGCGTCGAGAAATTGGATATGCTGGCCTACTTGAGGGCGCATAACTGGCACAACGTACAATCGTTCAGGCTCAGATCACATACAAATCACACAGAGTGATTGACAAGTGATCGATATGTATAAGAAGAGAGAACACCCGTGTGTTGGGTCAAGGAAGCAACATATTAACACCGTAAGGCGCGTGAGGGGACTGAGGAACACTGCGACACAGGCATGTCAAGAGGTGATGAGGTAACACTGCGACCTACAAGGCATGTCGTGAGGTGACTGAGGTAACACTGCGACACTACAAGGCATGTCGTAAGAGGTGACTGAGGTAATGCGATACAGGCTGTAAGAGGACTGAGTGTCTAGTAAAGTTTCTCATTTTTTAAGGTCAAAGAGCACGTGCTCAGATGACCACTGGATCAGAAAAGTAAATGTTACACAGTAATATTAAAGAATAAAAATGATTAAAAACAACCTGAAATTTCCTACGCGAAACAAAGTATTTGATTTTCCTGATGACTCTGATTGCAGTTTTGTGTGCTTCTGTCAATCTGAAATTAAAGAAATATGGAAGTGAAGAGAATAAGGAAAACAAAGAAAGACATAATAAAAATTGCTGTCTTCTTTCTTTTTTCTTTCTGTTGTCTTTCTCGGCTTTTTTAATGTTAGGCGTAGCAGGTTTAACTGATGATCGATTTCTGAGATAGTGCACGCTCGGTCGCTTGATATGCTGTGAAATTGTGGAGTTTTAAGATGTCTGTAACTCCATCAACCCATCTTTTCTTGGTCTGCCTCTTCCTCTTTATGATTCCATTTTCAGGTTGTACGCTCTTGCAACTGGTGTATTCGGGGTTCATTCTCACCAAGTGGCCAAACCACTTGAGTCTTTGTTTTTCTATGAATCTAATAGCAGGTGTTGTTCCGACTGTTCTTCTAATCTCCTCATTTCTTATATGGTTTCTTCTTGTTTTATTTACAGCTTTTCTCACGCAGCTCATTTCACAGTGGTAATTTTCCTTCCTTGTTCTGTTGTTAGTGCCATGTTTGGCACTTGTAGCACAATGTTGGTATGAAGATTGCATTTATAATATGTCTTTAAGTCTCTACTGGATTGCTGGGTGTTTCAAGATTGGGGTATAAATAGTTGTACAAAGCTAAATTACAAAATATCAAAACACGAAGCTTTGTAGCACTTAATCAAGTGTCATTCTTGCCAGCATAGGCGATCATGTCTTTCCACAACTCTCTTTCCCTTGTGAGTTAACCAGTTCTGACACCGATCTTTTGTTGAACCATGACGTAAGATGATTTAACATCTTCTCTGTCAGGCTTTCATGATCTCTCCTTCCCTGAATGTTACCTGTTGTCACCAAATGTTCCGGATCACCTCTCCACATGACATGATCAAATAACATTTTCTTATTTTTTGATCAAGTTTCGTTGTGTTTAGGACTGTTTTAAAACCTAATCATTTGTTTTCTTCACAATCCATAGGTTTTCAGCCTTCCGATCACAGTTAATTAGTTCTATTGAATGTAGCCTGCCGATCATAACAAAATGTTACTGTTGTATGTAGTCTACAGAACAGCGCAGTTCAACGTAGTGCCTGTGGGAGGGTCATGACACTCATATCAAACATTCTTGCCGATCTATTTTGCTCTGACGACTTT
This sequence comes from Arion vulgaris, assembly GCA_020796225.1. NCBI lineage: Eukaryota > Metazoa > Mollusca > Gastropoda > Stylommatophora > Arionidae > Arion > Arion vulgaris. The sequence continues at coordinate 47,649,972 of CM036755.1, read as the reverse complement.
AAGGGTTAATCACATTTCAAGAAAATTAAAAATGTTTCTATTTTTATTAGCACTCTCATCAACATGATCTTCTTGCTCTTGCAACTAACCATTATACTGCCCACTAACCCAACCCTTTGTTTTTTTTCACACTGAAGAAAATGTCAGCTTGTAAACTATATTAATATTACTATTGTAATTAGTAGAAGAACTAATCTATGGAAGGGAACTGACATAAGAACTAATATATGGACGGGAACTGACATAAGAACTAATCTATGGACGGGAACTGACATAAGAACTAATCTATGGACGGGAACTGACATAAGAACTAATCTATGGACGGGAACTGACATAAGAACTAATTATGGAAGGAACTGACACAAGAACGAAGCAGTGTGTAACAGCCACATTTCTACCTTGGAACATTTGGTGTGAGGACATGTACCACTGATAAAGGACAGGAAGATCAAGCCTTGAACAATCTATGGAAGAGTACTTAGAATATCTAGGACAGAGAAAAGAACAAATTCTAGAAGATACTGAATATTATGAAAAGAAAGAACAAATCCTACAGAAGAGTACTTGAATATTATGGACAGAGAAAAGAACAAATTCTACAGAAGAGTACTTGAGAATATTATGACAGAGAAAGCAAATTCTTCAGAAGAGTACTTAGAATATTATGGACAGAGAAAAGAACAAATTCTACAGAAAGTACTTAGAATATTATGGACAGAGAAAAGAACAAATTCTACAGAAGAGTACTTAGAATATCATGGACAGAGAAAAGAACAAATTCTACAGAAGAGTACTTAGAATATCATGGACAGAGAAAAGAACAAATTCTACAGAAAAGTACTTAGAATATTATGGACAGAGAAAAGAACAAATTCTTCAGAAAAGTACTTAGAATATTATGGACAGAGAAAAGAACAAATTCTACAGAAAAGTACTTAGAATATCATGGACAGAGAAAAGAACAAATTCTACAGAAGAGTACTTAGAATATCATGGACAGAGAAAAGAACAAATCTACAGAAAAGTACTTAGAATATCATGGACAGAGAAAAGAACAAATGCTACAGAAGAGTACTTAGAATATTATGGACAGAGAAAAGAACAAATTCTACAGAAAAGTACTTAGAATATTATGGACAGAGAAAAGAACAAATTCTACAGAAAAGTACTTAGAATATCATGGACAGAGAAGGGAAGAAATGTTTCTGTTCTGCAACATCTTGATATTAAAGAGAGTTGGCTATTAAAGAACATTAGGAAAATTAAAAATTTCGGACACATCAAACGACATGAGTGCTTGGAAAGATAATTTTGGAGGAAATGATGACTGGAAGAAGAATGAGAGGAAGACCTAGAAGGCGATGGGTGCAAGATATCATTGACAATCTGAGAATGACTGCTGCTGACGCCGGTCAACTTGCACAGAATAGATAGTTTTTCAGGACTGCTGTTATGGAAGCCAAGTTCCGGAAGGGACAAGCTACTTGATGATGATGAATTAGTAGCAGTAGTACTGTAATCGTCACTGGGGGGACGACTCTGTGGCTAAGTGGTTAAGCCCTTTGCCTTGTGAGTCGAAGGTCGTGGATTCGAATCCGGATCGCGCCGTTCTGTTCACGAGTGCAGTTTTTCCAGAGACTCCTAGGATTGTTGCTGGAGCTACGGAGTTCATGCTTTGTGCAATACTCTTGGCAGGTGGCGTGCCATTTCTGTGGAGAGGACCTAGCCAGATGGGGTAAAACCCGGTGCAATGAAGTCAATACTTCGGTTTTAAAACCCTTAAACCCACTAGGGATAGACGCCTCCACAACAGTCAGATTGGTCCCAACATATAAACAAGTTGAACAGCGCTGATTTATATCAGAGTTAAATCTATAGTATAAATGAGGGTATCTGTGGAGTAGAGGTTATGTGCTCGCCTTTCGTGCCAAAGGTACTCGGTTCGTTCCTTTGTGGAACCATCAGAATATTTTCCCAGATATCTCTGATGACAGTGTAGGTGAGATAGAGTTTCTAGTCCTATCGGAGATGAATGACAAAACGTAGGTCCGATTATTCAAGTTGAGCACATAAAAGAACATTTGGCGATTCAAAATCTAGAAGAGCAGGCTGGAAAGCCGCTGCCCGGTCAAAAGTTCATTGCAAAGAATAAACAATATAATTCCTACAAAATCATTCCACCATCTTCAACATTACATCGGTGACCCTTGACGATGCTACAGAGTTCGTGCACTGTCGTTGAGATCTTCCTGTTTAAGAAAGAGATCGGAGCACACATGGTTACTCACTGAAGTGCAATGACGATGGTCCTATCAATCAATCAATCAATCCGCCCGTGTGTTGCCGGTGCTCTCAAGGGGAGCAGAGAATAGTACCACTGTGACCTACAAGGCATATCGTAAGAGGCGACTGAGGTAAGGGCTAGGAATCTACCTAGTAAATAAAAAGCGTCGCATAAATCAGATGTGCTGGTCTACTTGTAGGTGCATAACTGGCACAACGTACAATCGCTTTTAGGCTCGGATTACATAGAAATCACAAAGAGTGGTTTAACAAGTGCTCGATATGGAGTGTTTGAAGAAAAAGAAGAAATCAATCAATATATTTCAGCAATGCTAACAATTCACTTCAGAAACTTACTGCTGCACTTTCTCCGTTTCTTCGGCGTCGTAGTCGGTGTCTTCGTTAGTGTTGGTGTCTCCGGCACAGACACTAGCTCTGTGACTGTCCTTACGGTTGCTTTTTGGTGTCAATGAACCTGCATAATATATGAGTAAAATAACTGACAGCAGAGAGGCCAGTTTAAATAATTAAGAATTTTATGTATATGACCTGTTTCTTCTTTACAGACGGTCAATTGACAATGTTACTGTGACAACTGAGTTTTCACTTGTTTCTCTTGTCTTACAGACAGTAATAGCAATGTTTACTATGACAGCTTCGAGTTTTCGCTTGTGTCTCTTGTCTTTACAGACGGTCAATTGACAAGTGTTTTACTATGACAGCTTCTGAGTTTTCGCTTGTGTCTCTTGTCTTTACAGACGGTCAATTGGCAAGTGTTTTACTGTGACAGCTTCTTAGTTTTCGCTTCTCTCTTGTCGTTCAGCTCATACACAAGTCTCTTCTCAAAAGACTGCGCTCTTTCGCAATATCCTTTTGTGTCTAGCCTGGGCAGCTGATATGAGATATGCCTGTGGCAGCTGATATGAGAATGCCTTGTGGGCAGCTGTATGAGAATATGCCTGGCAGCTGATATGGAGAATATGCCTTGTGGGCAGCTGATATGGAGAATGTGCCTTGTGGGCAGATGATATGGAGAATGTGCCTTGTCCATTTTTAAGAATTTGATGTTAAAATAAATCGTCTACCACAGAGAGCACAGAGATCACAGAGATCACAGAGATCATACAGATCACAGAGAGCACACAGATCACAGAGACCACAGAGATCACAGAGATCACAGAGATCACAAAAGCACACAGATCACAGAGATCACAGATCACAGAGATCACACAGATCACAGAGATCACACAGATCACAGAGATCACAGAGAGCACACAGATCACAGAGATCACAGAGAGCACAGAGATCACATAGATCACAGAGAGCACAGAGATCACAGAGAGCACAGAGAGCACACAGATCACAGAGATCACATAGATCACATAGATCACAGAGAGCACAGAGATCACAGAGAACACAGAGATCACAGAGAGCACACAGATCACGAGAGCACAGAGAGCACAGAGAACACAGAGATCACAGAGAGCAAAGAGAGCACAGAGAGCACAGAGATCACATAGATCACAGAGAGCACAGAGATCACAGAGATAACAGAGATCACAGAGAGCACAGAGAGCACACAGATCACAGAGAGCACAGAGAGCACAGAGAGCACAGAGAGCACAGAGAGCACACAGATCACAGAGATCACAGAGAACACACAGATCACAGAGAGCACACAGATCACAGAGATCACAGAGAGCACAGAGAGCACACAGATCACAGAGAGCACACAGATCACAGAGAGCACACAGATCAACACTGAAAAAGTAAAACAAATACAGAGCCAGAGGAAGACCACACAAAAGATGGAGCGACGGTATCAAAAACAACCTTAAGAAAATGTATAAAAGCTTACAAAGTGCATTAGAACAAGCACACAAAAGATCACTACACCCCCCTCCCCCAATACTTCTATAAAGAAATACATGATGGAAGAGAAGAAGAAGATGAGTTTAATAAGAACAGTACAGAGAAGAGAACAAATAGATATGCACAGAAAGAACTTAAACTCAAAGAAAACTGGTTGATGCTACACATAAGAATAAGACAATTGAAATATTTTGGATATAAAGAGACATGAAGGGCTGGAGAAGACCATCATGGAAGGAGACATCACAGCAAAGAGGAGAAGAGGAAGACCACGGAGAAGATGGATTCAGGATGTAACTGGTGCTTTGAGCTTGACAGTTGGGTTTTTAAATAGACAATTTGCCCGCGTGCCCAGCGTGTTCGTAGCGCGTTGGACTACGGGTGACCAGTCCTCTGTAAGTGCGGGTTCAACTCCACGGACTGGCAGAAAAGGTACAGGTTCCTCAGATTTACGGTGTTCGTGGCATCGAGCCGAAGAGTTACGATGTCCATGACACCGAGGCCGAAGAGCTTTCAGCTCAAGTGCTTCTGGATCGGAATAAAAAAAAAAAAAAAAAAAGACAATTATGGTGCACAATGTAGTAGTTGGTACAGAATGAGTTAAAAAGTGACAGTACAGAGACAAAACTAAATGATTCATTAATATAAGGTTAAATAGTAGACACCAAAGATGATAATTTAAATTACCCAGGAACATATAGTTTGATAAGAGACTACGAGGATAGGACAATACGATTTAGGAACAGATAGTTTAAAAAAGATACTACAGGCAGGACCGTGCTTGATACAGAGAGACGGGCGCATCAGGTAGCATCGTAAGGGGGTGGATATAAGCAGGAATATCAAAATCACAATTGAAGGTTATTTAAAAAAAAACATTTAAGGGGCGGCATTTCGAAGACTTGCATCATACTGAGAAAATATACCCACGGTTCTGACTACAGGATAGGACGATACGATTTAGGACAGATACTGAAGAAGACAACCAAAAACAAAGACAAGTAAAGGACAGATGAGGCTTTGTCATAATAATCTTGGTACTCTGAACACAAAGAATAAAAAATTGTAAATCTTGGTGACTCTAAGTACAAAGAAGGAGCCATTACAAATCTTGGTATGGGGTCAAAGGCTCATGAGGTCATGGTGGTAACATGAGCCAGGGTTAGCGAGTGGGTGCGCTAACCAAGACCCTGCCCCGACCTCCACGTGGTGACCCTGGAAACAGACTTAGGTTCCGGTCTGGCTAAGGGGGCAGAGATCGGGGAGAGCTACTCTGGTGCAAGTAGAGATGCAAAGGTAGTCATGCCTGATGGGATCCGCTCGCAACACAGACGAGCGAACTCCCAGAGTGACTATCAATGCCCAACTCTCCCGGACGAATCAAAACCATCGAATGGAAGTTGACCCGCGTGCGGCGAAATTCGGAACCCACGCATGCCTCTCTTGAGTCATTCTCTCTCTCTCTTTTGCATTCCCACGGAGGCACTGCTCAGGGGCCGATGAGTATGCTGGGAGTCGAATCGAGTTGTACAAGGTCATCAAGGGGCGAACTCGGCTTTGCCCCGTCGAAGTCGAAAAGCCCAATTGGAATTGACGGAAATGGTGAGGTAGGCACCGTGCAGAACGAGCACGATAGTGGGCCCCATCGAGGGGCAGACCGGCAAGGCAAGCGATGCAGCAGCGAGCATGGCAGGCAAGAGGGTGTGCATCCCACCCATATGAGCAGAACTGGGAAGCCCAGCAGAGGCTAACCAGTGCAAGCGCGGCAGCGGCAGCGTTGCATCGGGTGTGTGTCCCACCCAAATGTGCAAAACAACTGGAATGCCCAGCAGAGGTAAGCCCAGTGCGCGTTCCGGCTCGCAGGGAACTACTGCTGCATTGTAGATTGATTGGGGACAATCAAAGCCTAGCGAAGCAAACCGTAAATAAACCTGAACGGGCGGCAAACCAAGGTGTTCATTAAAACGACCGGTTCGCTGGAAAAATGGCGCTCATAAGCCCGGGAGGGCAGGCCGCCTTGTGGGTCTGGCTGGGGACAGTCAAAGACTAGCGGAAGAAGCGAATCCACACACAATAGCTGGCTGAAATCGAACACCCCACCGAAGGATAAGCAACTGTGCTCAAATAGGTGCTGAAGGTTGGTGCACGTACATTACGTTATGTTATGTTATGTTATGCGATCGACGTCATGGCACATTGGGCATTCCCATTCGTGCTCTGTCCTCCGTTGCAGCAGCCATCCCAAAGTCCATTTGCTCACAGTACCCATGAGAAGTTGATTACTATATCTCTCTCTCTACCACGAAGACGACACTGTCTGGCATGTCCAAACTTAACGTCTAATTCTCGAACTCGTTCCAGTGTCTGAGACCCGCCAATGTCACACAATTGAGAGCGTGCCGCATTGATGATATCGTCTCTGTCCATACTTCTGCCCGTTTGAGTCGGGGCATTGTTTGCAGAAGTCAGCACGCTCGTTACCTTGCACCCGGCATGTCCAGGCGTGTACAGCCAAGTCATTTTCTGAGATGTGATCTCCGAATGATGTCCACCCATTCCACACGCATACTTCCAGATTCAATCAGTTGAAGCATATTCATCGAGTCTGATATGATGATCGTATGGGTAACCTGTTGCTCAGCCACCCATGACAGAGCCCTGAGGCAGCGGTGATCTCCATAGTCATGCTCGATGTCGTTGTCTCAAAAGCCCCGCAGCCCTCATGAAGTGTGCGACCGTTTCGTTGTGCAGAATAAGCCCACGATGATCTGGTGCCACGCTTGACAGAGTCATCGGTGTAGATAATGATATCACCTGGGTGGGAGTGCTAGTCCACAAGTGCAAGAATTTCCGCATTGACGACGCCCGGGGCCCATTCTCTCCAGCGGCGTCCAAGTGTGCTGATAGTCTGGCGTAAGCAGTCATATCCTCTGATATAGGCATCCATTCGTCGCCGTGCCTCAGCTCATCTAGAGTACAGACCTGTTTAATAACATCCTCTGCCTCGGCCATCCAGGATCGACTTCTCTTCAATCGCCTTCCCTTGTTCTCATTATGGATTTGTGCAGAGGATGATTTGTGTCCGCAGAAACTCTCAGATACGCTTTTACCTCTGCGACTTTGTGTCTCGTGGCTATCGTTGGCAATCCAAGGACATAGCGCATTGCCTCACAAGAAGTGTCACGTGTGCAACCTAGTATAAGCCTCATCGCTTCATTTTGGATCCTTACGTACATTACGTTCTGATGTTTGGCTGTTTATATATCACAAAGAGAATGATTAAAACAGGCCTAGAACGATCGAAGAAGAAGAAGAAATCTTGGTATTACACATAATACATAGATTGAGAAATTATAAATCTTGGTGTCTCAGAGCAATGACAAAACACGTAACACGTAAAAACAGAATGTTGTAGTTTTTACAAAATACAAAAACAATAACAATGCACATCAACGCTTCGATCAAAAGGTTTATTATCAAGCAAAGGATACACCAGAAGGGAAGAAATTCACGTCTTATACTGCAGACATAACATATAAGAAGTATAAGCAGTCTAAAGGTCTTCCCTTTTGGTGTATATTTTACTTGATAAAGCCCTTTTGATCGAAACATCGTTGTGTATTGTTATTGTTTTTGTACTTTGTAACGCCCGAGCGGCTACCGGGGCCCACATTTGGGGGTAAAGAATAGAACCACTGTTACCTGCCACACATGTCGTAAGAGACGACTAAGGAGGTTTGGTTGAAATCGGATGCACGTGTCCTAACCCTTTAGCTGCTAAGGACGTGTATATACGTTTCCCCCATTCACTCATAAAGACGCATTAATACGTCGGTTATTATCTCTCCTCTGTGTGCTAAAGAAGTGTTAACGCGTTATACATTTCTACTCTCACTGTTATAGGCGTACATCAACTTTGTGACCTAGAAACAAAGAGTAGCTATTTTTAACTCCGTCTTCAGAAAGTATGTAGCAGCGAAAGGGCTAAACGTGTAGAAATCTGCGTTTAGGGGCCTACCACACCAATGTGCAACGTACACACTTTCTTAACAAAGATCAAACATATTACAAAGCGTGATTAAAATTGGTCGTAAAGAATGAACGCAAAGAAGAAGTACTTTGTCAAACTACAGTAATTTATTTTACGTGTTTCATCATTGCTACAGTTTTACTGCAGTTTTCCCCGTTATTGATGACACAGAGCGCAGAGACAATGAGAATATATACCTAGTTTTTCATCTGCATATGAAACTGATGAAGACATTGATTCCCTATAAAGATGACTTGGAACGGTGCCGGTAGAATCCAGCCTGGACAGTCTTCGTTTGCGTAGAGACAAACTTGCTCTGCGTGCCATGCGAGCAAAGACAGTTTCTTCGTTCGATGGATCATGACAATGTATCCTCCATGTTGCTTCAGACTTGGAATGTGGGTCAGACGCATGGCAGCGCCATAGACACTATTTGAGAGAATGATACAGAAAATGACACTTTCAAAAAATAAACACTATGTGAGGGATTACGAAAATGACACGTTTAAAATAAACACTAGAGATGATACAAAATTGATACAAAAAATAAGCACTATGTGAGGAGGATTACGAAAAATGACACGTTTAAAAAATAAACACTATGTGAGGATGATACAGAAATTGACACTTAAAAAAAAACACTATATGGGAATGATACAGAAAATAGCACTTCCTACATAAGTTTGAGAATGCTAAAAACTTGTAGTTTAACATTAATATGCCCCCCACCCCAAGACCCCAGCAGACAACCCCCAGGTATATTTCAAACACAGACAACCACATAGACCCCAGCAGATAGTCCCACAGTGACAACCAACATAAAGACCCGCATGAACCACAACATAACATTTCAAAGAGATCACCAACAGACAGTTCCATAAAAACTTCCAGAAAACAGCCTCTACAGATAAAACATACAGCCCCACAAAGGAATTGACATAAATCTCAAAGAGACCGTCCTCAGATAGCCACACAAAGACATTTATACTAGAGCGTAAAATGAAGAAGACGATGAGAAAACATATACCCATGAAGGTGGTAAATTAAATTAAAATAATACTAGATTCGACTGACAATAATGATAATAATGTGAATGGTGTTCTTCTTCTTCTTCTTCAGCGATCTCTGGTCATGTGATTAGTTTACTGTGGACCACAAACTGGGCAGTCAGCTTCAGGTCTGTCAGGTTCCCCAAAACTTAGTTTTTAGTTCGACTGGTTGTGACCACAGGTTGTTTCTCAGCTCACCCAGGAGATGAGAGTCTTGCAGGACATGCTCCGGTGTCTGTTCCGCCTTATGACACTGGCAGAGAGCTGCTTGACTTATTCCTAGTCTATATAAGTGTTTGTTGAGTCTGCAGTGTCCGGTGCGTAGTTGAAATATAATGATCTGGTCTGTTCTGCTTAGGTCTTTGAGAAAGTCTTTTCCATAATCATATCCAGTGTTTATCTTCCAGTCTACTGCAGATTTTCGCTGAATGAGCGTTTTGACCTTCTGAAAAGGCAGGGTCTGGACCTCCTGAAAGGTGTTTAAGAAAGATGATTGTCATTACAGTGGCGGCTCGTGATCATTTTTGTTGGTGGGGCCAGTCAGAAATTTTCGGAATAGTCATGGTTTCGGTTAGGTTATATTTTAATGTATAAAAAAATAAATACACGTTACACTTATTTTGGTGGGCCGCCCCACTGACCCTTAATGACGAGCCGCCACTGATTGTCAACCAACCTGTATAAGAGTAGCAGCAGCAGGAATTTGTCGATTGAAATGTTTCTGCCTCTGCTTTTGTTGAACTTTGAGTGCAAAACCTGAGCCAAGAATTCCCTGGTTAGAAAACAAAATAAAAAAAACAATACAATGTTTAGCTTAAGAAGTCAAAGACGAATGTTAAGACATAAACATTCTTGACTCAATTAGAGGGCTGGTGAGGAGAAGTGGTTGGGGCATGTGAGAAGAATGGAAATTTGTCGCATACAAAACAAATTTTTTCTGTGAACTTTAGAAGGAAGAGGCGCCACGGCAGACACTGCTTCTTCTTCTTCTTTTGTCGTCACACTGCTACCGGGTTGTTGCCCAGTGTCGTGGTTTTCTGTTTTTGTCTTGAGCTGTTCTGGTGGCTTGTGTGATTGTTATTTTTTCTCTTTGACAGGATTCTGCTACGCCATCTAACCATCTTTTCCGTGGTCTTCCTCTTGCCTTCTTTCCCGATGTTCTGTTGTAGAAGACTATGTATACTGCTGCTCAGATATAAAGATGTCTGCAAAGCCGCAGTGAAAAACTTTTCTATAGGTCCCATCACATGGGAAAACTAGCTGATGACAGAGTTGTGTGGAAAGCGATATTGCGAAAGGACGCAGAGTCTTTTGAGAAGAGACTTATGTATGAGTTGAAAGACAAGAGTGAAAAGCGAAAACTCAGAAGTTATCACAGTAAAACACTTGCCAATTGACCGTCTGTAAAGACGAAAAAGGCTATATAAACATTTGTTATCTCTACTTTGGTTTATGTAGAAAATATTGTTGCAATGATAACTATTATTGTGTTACATATAGAAGGTACAACGAAAGGATGGAACATTGACATTTTATAATTAGAGGGCTGGTGTGGAGAAGTGGTTAGAGGGCTGGTGAGGAGAAATGGTTGGGCGGCTGGTGTGGAGAAGTGGTTGGAGGGCTGGTGTGGAGAAGTGGTTGGAGGGCTGGTGTGGAGAAGTGGTTAGAGGGCTGGTGTGGTGAAGTGGTTAGAGGGCTGGTGAGGAGAAGTGGTTGAGGGCTGTGTGGAGAAGTGGTTGGAGGGCTGGTGTGGAGAAGTGGTTAGAGGACTGGTGTGGAGAAGTGGTTAGAGGGCTGGTGTGGAGAAGTGTTTAGAGGGCTGGTGTGGAGAAGTGGTTAGAGGGCTGGCGTGGAGAAGTGTTTAGAGGGCTTGTGTGGAGAAGTGGTTGGGGGGCTGGTGTGGAGAAGTGGTTAGAGGGCTGGTGTGGAGAAGTGGTTAGAGGGCTGGTGAGGAGAAGTGGCTAGAGGGCTGGTGTGGAGAAGTGGTTAGATGGCTGGTGAGGAGAAGTGGTTGGGGGCTGGTGTGGAGAAATGGTTAGAGGGCTGGTGTGGAGAAGTAGTTAGAGGGCTGGGTGTGGAGAAGTGGTTCGAGGGCGGATGAGGAGAAGTGGTTGGGTGGCTGATGTGGAGAAGTGGTTAGAGGACTGGTGTGGAGAAGTGGTTAGAGGGCTGGTGTGGAGAAGTGGTTAGAGGGCTGGTAAGGAGAAGTGGTTGGGTGGCTGATGTGGAGAAGTGGTTAGAGGGCTGGTGTGGAGAAGTGGTTGGAGGGCTGGTGTGGAGAAGTGGTTAGAGGGCTGGTGTGGTGAAGTGGTTGGATGGCTGGTAAGGAGAAGTGGTTGGGTGGCTGATGTGGAGAAGTGGTTAGAGGGCTGGTGTGGAGAAGTGGTTGGAGGGCTGGTGTGGAGAAGTGGTTAGAGGGCTGGTGTGGTGAAGTGGTTGGACGGCTGGTAGGTTCACATGTTTAGAACGCTGGTGTAGACAAGTGGTTAGAGGGCTGATATAGAGAAGTGGTTAAAGCATATAGTGGAAAAGAGACAGACCAGGAACGATCCACGATTCAAATACTTGTTAGTGATCGTCTGGAAAGCAGTATTTGACTGCTCAAAGTTACGTAAAAAGGTAAATTAGCAAAGTAAGGAACTGGTCACATTACCTCCAAAATATGAAAGACTAGTACTGTGAGGTCTCCTGCTTAATACAACTGTGGTATATGGTAGAGAACTACAGTTACTTTTTACACAGAAAACAAAACTTTGATAAGTATATTCTTTAAATTACTTCCCTTTACATACAGCGGTAATCTAATTTTAACGGTTATTTCCCTTTGTTCGTATATTCTGCACAATCCAAGTTGCCTGATTCCTTGGATTTATGTAAATGATGCCCTCTATTCAGTATTCGATTTTTATAAAAAGTATGATAGGATGCAGCTGGTATATTCTGCGATCTATATGGCATTTTTCGTCTTTACAAACGGTCAATTGGCAAGTGTTTTGATGTGACAGCTTCTGAGTTTGCACTTGTCTCTCTTGTCTTTCATCTCATCCCTAAGTCTCTTTTCAAAAGATTCTGCACTCTTCCGTCATGTCGTTTTTCGTCAGAGAACTCGTGCTCCGTGAGGGAACAAGTGCTTCATCAGGGAACTCGTATTTCATCAGGCATTTTGTACTCCATCAGGGAACTCGTGCGCCATCAGAGAACTTGTGTTCCGTCAGAGAACTCGTATTTTGCCAGGGAACTCGTTCTCCGTCAATGAACTCGTTCTCCGTCAATGAACTCGTTCTCCGTCAGGTAACTCGTTCTCCGTCAATGAACTCGTTCTCCGTCAATGAACTCGTTCTCCGTCAATGAACTCGTTCTCCGTCAATGAACTCGTTCTCCGTCAATGAACTCGTTCTCCGTCAATGAACTCGTTCTCCGCCAGTGAACTCCTGTTCATTCTGGGATTTAAACACATAAATTCAGGATAAAAAAAAATGTCAAAATAAAATACTTACTGCTGGTAGGGCAAAGAAGGAAATAGCAAAAACTGCAAAACAGGAAGCTACAATCTTGCCCATCCAGGTCTGTGGAACTTTGTCTCCATATCCTATCGTCATCACTGTAATCTAGATAATGATAGTTTGATGACAGATGTAAGATCGCTCGTTACACATTCATTGTGTATTTGTGATAGGTGTAAGGGAGTTTATTACATGCTGGTTGATAATTTATGTAATGTAGCAGGCTGGTTCAGTTGTTCGATATAAAGTGTAGTGGCTGTTTGGTGTGTGACTCACTAACTCACTTGACTTACTGATTGACTCACTGACTGACTCACTCACTGACTGACTGACTGACTGACTGACTGACTGACTGACTGACTGACTCACTCACTCACTCACCACTCACTCACTCACTCACTCACTCACTCACTCACTCACTCACTCACTCACTCACTCACTCAATCACTCAATCACTCAATCACTCAATCACTCACTCTTTTCCAAAATCACTCAATCACTGACACACTCCCTCATTCACTCACTCACTCAATTACTCACTTATTCACATATTCCCTCACTCACTGACACACTCGCTCTCTCACTCACCCACTCACTCACGCCCTCACTCACGCAATCACTCTTTCCAAAATAACTCAATCACCGATACACTCACTCACATATTCATTCACACACTCACTCACTCCCTCACTCATTAATTAACTCACTCAATTACTCACATATTCACATACTCCCTCACTCACTGACACATTCACTCACTCACTCAATCACTCACATTATCCCTCCCTCCCTCACTTCCCCGCCCACTCACTCACTGACTGATCGACTCACTCACTGCTACCCCACACTTTGTGTGGACAATGCTGAGATTCTGCAGATGTTTCTTCTATTCATCGTAAAGATCTTACCCCCTGCCCCCTTCCCCCAAGACAAACGCCTCTGACTTACCACGCCCCATCATAAAAAATCTGCTTAACTGGAGAGGTCCACCTACCTTCCCATAAAACACAAGCCTCTGACTTATCACGCTCCACCATAAAGCATCTGCTTAACTGGAGAAGTCCCTCCTACCTTCCCATAAAGCACACTCCTCTGACTTACCACGCCCCACCATAAAGCATCTGCGTAGCTGGAGAAGTCCCTCCTACCTTCCTCTCGTTCAGCAAGGTAAACAAAGTATGAAGAGAATATTAATCCAAGAAATCCTATGTACAACGTTGTAATCAGCTCCTGATGATAGTGAATATAAAGTTGTTGAGAATATGTCAAAATGACGAAATATAAAATATGACGAAATATGACAACATGGGACAACATGTGACAAAATGGGACAACACAGGACAACATGGGACAACATGTGACAAAATGGGAACAAATGGCACATGGGACAACATGTGACAAAATGGGATAAAATAGGGCAACATGGGACAACATGTGACAAAATGGGACAACATGGGACAACATGTGACAAAATAGGACAACATGGGACAACATGTGACAAAGTAGGACAACATGTGACAAAATGGGACAACATGGGATAACATGGGACAACATGGGACAAAATAGAACAAAATGAAACAAAATGGGAGAAAGTGACGAAAATGGAACAATATGTGAACAAAATAGAATATGTGATAAAATGGAACAAAATTGGAAATGTGACAACATGGAACAAAAGGGACATATTCTAAAATGTAACAAAATGGGATATGTGATAAAATGGAAAAACATGAGACACGTGACAAAATGGAACAAAATGAAACAACATTGGAATGGAATGTAATGATGCTTTTATATAAAAAAACATACTACACTCCACTCATTGCTTCCACTCCCACTCACTGCTTGATTTGACACATCTTCTCATTTACACGTTTCCTCGTTCGCTCGTTCACTCCCTGGCTTACTGACTGACTCAAAAACACGTTGATCCACTCATTCTGACATTCAGTCACTCACTCTCAAATTCAGTAACTGAATTACACACCTGCTCACTCACTCACTCACTCACTCACTCACTCACTCACCACTCCCACTCCCACTCACTCACTCACTCCCACTCACCCTCACTCCACCCATTCATTCATTTACTCAACACCCACTCGCACACTCTCAGACTCACTCATTGGCTTGCAGGCCTACTTACTAACTCATTCACTTATCCTTCTCTCACTCACTCACCAACATACTTACTCGTCCTCAAGCTCACTCACTGACTTGCACACCTACTCACTCACTCACTCACTCACCCATTCTTTCATTCACTCACACACTCCCTCACACACACTCAGACTCACTCGTTGGCTTGCAGACCTACTCACTAACTCACTCACTTATCCCTTCCTCATTCACCATCATACTCACTCGCCCGCAGGTCAGTTAATGGCTTGTACACCTACTCACTCACTCACTCACTCACTCACTCACTCACTCACACTCACTCACTCACTCACTCACTCACCACTCACTCACTCACTCACTACCTTATCTTCTCACTCACCCCTGCTCTCTCCCCCATTCACTCACTATCACACACTTACACACTATCCAACTCGCCTTCAGACACACTCATCGACTTGCATACCATGCTCATTAACTCACTCACCCACCCCCATACTCACTTATTGCCGTACACGTCTGCTCATTCACCCATTAACTCACTAACCTAATTACTCACACACTCACCTTCTCATCAAGAGACTCACACACTGACTTGCATACCTGATCTCTCACTCCCCCATTCTTCTTCTTTTGTTATCACACTGCTACCGGGTTGTTGCCCAGTGTCGTCACACTGCTACCGGGTTGTTGCCCAGTGTCGTCACACTGCTACCGGGTTGTTGCCCAGTGTCGTCACACTGCTACCGGGTTGTTGCCCAGTGTCGTCACACTGCTACCGGGTTGTTGCCCAGTGTCGTCACACTGCTACCGGGTTGTTGCCCAGTGTCGTCACACTGCTACCGGGTTGTTGCCCAGTGTCGTCACACTGCTACCGGGTTGTTGCCCAGTGTCGTCACACTGCTACCGGGTTGTTGCCCAGTGTCGTCACACTGCTACCGGTTGTTGCCCAGTGTCGTCACCCATGCTAACGGGTCTACCATGTCGTCACACTCACCGTTGTTGCCCAGAGTCGTCACACTGCACTGACCGGGTTGTTGCCGTGTCGTCACACTGCTACCGGGTTGTTGCCCTGTGTCGTCACACTGCTACCGGGTTGTTGCCCAGTGTCGTCTCAGTCCTGCTACTCAGGGTTGTTGCCAAGTGTCGTCACACTGCTACCGGGTTGTTGCCCAGTGTCGTCACACTGCTACCGGGTTGTTGCCCAGTGTCGTCACACTGCTACCGGGTTGTTGCCCAGTGTCGTCACACTGCTACCGGTTGTTGCCCAGTGTCGTCACACTGCTACCGGGTTGTTGCCCAGTGTGCCAGGGCACACTGCTACCGGGTTGTTGCCCAGTGTCGTCACACTGCTACCGGGTTGTTGCCCAGTGTCGTCACACTGCTACCGGGTTGTTGCCCAGTGTCGTCACACTGCTACCGGGTTGTTGCCCAGTGTCGTCACACTGCTACCGGGTTGTTGCCCAGTGTCGTCACACTGCTACCGGGTTGTTGCCCAGTGTCGTCACCTGCTCCGGTTGTTGCCCAGGTCGTCACACTGCTACCGGGTTGTGCCCAGTGTCGCACATGCTACCGGGCCTGCCCAGTGTCGTCACACTGCTACCGGGTTGTTGCCCAGTGTCGTCACACTGCTACCGGGTTGTTGCCCAGTGTCGTCACACTGCTACCGGGTTGTTGCCCAGTGTCGTCACACTGCTACCGGGTTGTTGCCCAGTGTCGTCACACTGCTATCGGGTTGTTGCCCAGTGTCGTCACACTGCTACGGGTTGTTGCCCAGTGTCGTCACACTGCTACCGGGTTGTTGCCCAGTGTCGTCACACTGCTACCGGGTTGTTGCCCAGTGTCGTCACACTGCTACCGGGTTGTTGCCCAGTGTCGTCACACTGCTACCGGGTTGTTGCCCAGTGTCGTCACACTGCTACGGTTGTTGCCAGTCGTCAAGTGGTGTTCAGTTTCACTGCTACCGGGTTGTTGCCCAGTTCGTCAGGGCAGTGTGTGTTATTCTGTTTTCCTCCATTCAGCCAGTCATTAATCGTCAAGTCATTAATTAATTCACCGATTAATTCACTGATTAGTTCCCATTAATTCCCCATTAATTCACTCATTAATTAGCCATTTTATCCATCCAGTTTTGTTTACACGAACAGACCGCTCTCTAACGATTATCTGATTACTGTGTTTGAATTTCTAAGAAAAATCCACTTTGATATTATTACTAAGTATGATTTTCTTCATTCTAGAGTCATTTCTTCATGTACTAGAGCATTTCTATGTTAGTCACATTTTGTTTGGTCATATTTCTTAGTGCAAGTCATCATTTCTTCATGTAAGGTCATCTTTCTTCATGTTAGTCATATTTTTCTTCATGTCTAAGTCATCATTTTCAGTACTAGAAGTCATCATTTTCTTCATGTACTAGAAGTCATCATTTTCTTCATGTACTAGAAGTCATCATTTTTCTTCATGTACTAAGTCATATTTTTGCTAGAAGTCATCATTTTCTTCATGTACTAGAAGTCATCATTTTCTTCATGTACTAGAAGTCATCATTTTCTTCATGTACTAGAAGTCATCATTTTTCTTCATGTACTAGAAGTCATCATTTTTCTTCATGTACTAGAAGTCATCATTTTTCTTCATGTACTAGAAGTCATCATTTTCTTCATGTACTAAGTCATCATTTCTCATGTACGAGCTCATTTTTCTGCTGAGTATATTTCATGTGATGAGGAGGGGAGGTTTAGAACACATTGTGACAACCGGGAAAATCGAGGGTAGACGAGACAGAGGAAGACAGAGAGAGAGAGAAAATTTGGATAGCCTGACTTCATGGTACGGTAGAGCGTCAACATCTGAGTTGATAGCAAACGACAGAGATTTGTGGAGATCCATGATCGCTTACGCCAGCCGACACGGCACATGATGATGACTAGAAGCCCATAAGCGTGTATGTAAATGACAATCGTAACATATCCTGTACAGGAGGTAGCCATCAACAACAGTAAACGAGTCGTCGATTTTCT
Source organism: Arion vulgaris (assembly GCA_020796225.1). NCBI lineage: Eukaryota > Metazoa > Mollusca > Gastropoda > Stylommatophora > Arionidae > Arion > Arion vulgaris. Next base: position 47,632,094 of record CM036755.1, on the reverse strand, counting down.
AGGCACCACTTATACGTTCAGTAATTTGTCATTGCTTTCTGAACGGTGAGGTCTACTTTTACCGTTTGTAAAAATCCAAGGAACTAATTTGATTAAAAACTTGCACGCCATGGAGTTTGAACCAGGTATGCTTGGGTTGTGATCGAGCTGACTACAGCTTAAAGTTACAGAAGCTGACAGAAGAGTCTGTAGCTTAGCGGTTTCATATTAATTGCATCCGCTGTCTTCGTACATAACCAATCTTGATATTCTGTGTCATGTTCATAGAGTCACTGAGCATGCATGCATGAGTGAATGTTTACGTCTTTAGCTAATGCAGGGATTCATGTAACAATAGTGCCGAGCACCTCGGTGCAGTTTTGTATTGAATTCCTCTCCGACCTTTATACGTCAAATAGAACATGCAAGCAGTTTCTCCTTACCGCTCTATCCTGGCAACTCACTCAATCTTCTCTACGGAATTGAGCCCGACTTTTATAGACAGAATGCAGACTACGTTCAACCAGAAAGCTACAAGAACTATCAGCATCCTTCTTGTTCTTCTTCGAACACTTCATATCGATCACTTGTTAAACTACTCTTTATGATTTGTATGTGATCTGAGCCTAAGAGCGATTGTACGTTGTGCCAGTTATAAGCCTTCAAGTAGGCCAGTAAAACCGATTTCTTTGACTCTTTTTATTTACTAGAGTAGCTTTCCTACGTCCCTATCTCTGTCGCCTCTTATGACATGCCTTGAAGGTCGCAGTGGTACTATTCTTTGCCTTCCTTGCGGTTCCCAGCACCACACGAGCGACTGTATCGGAGTAGCAATGCTCATTGAGGCGCACTGTCTGTTGGTAATCGTGGATGAGAACACAGGTAAAAGTTTCGGAATGGTTTCTTTTCAGGACGTAAACAGTGTTACTATTCTTTGCTCCCCTTGTTAGCGCCGGCAACACACAAGCGTATCCGCATCCAAACTGTTCGACATCTGCTGAAGGATACTGAGCCTCTATGGGTCTAACCTGAGTGCTATGAGATCAAGTAATTTGGTAATTAGCATTTCTGAATTGAGAACTGAAGCAACGTTATAACGTTCATTTATCTGTGACATTTGCACAAGGGGAAGATAATTATGCGATACGCTTGAACTGAGGAGAACTGAACGGTAATGACGGTATGATGACGTTGTACACAAGCCGACTTAAGAAGATTCATGAATAACAGAGTACGGTTGTAAGTCGGACAAGTCTAAGCCTGGTTTATCTTAATACGAAGGAAGCTTTACTGTATCTCGAGATATGAATATTAGATTGACAACTAGGTATCAATGGAGAGAAAGCAGAAAATGTGAACAGTTTTGAATATCTTGGTTTACTGCTGGAAATGGGATGAAGGAAATTAAAAGAAGAACATGGATGGCTTTACAAAAAAATTAGACAGCTAAATGTCGTCCGAGTGGTTACTGGGGCCCAAATTTGGGGTGTAAAGAATAGAACCACTGGTACCTGTCACGCATGTCGTAAGAGGTGACTAAGGAGGTTTGGATGAAATTGGATGCATGTGTCCTAAATGTGTAGAAATCTATGCATTTAGGGGCCTACAAACCAATGTGCAACGTATACACGTTCTTGGCAAAGATCAAACATATCACAAAGGGATTAAAATTGGTCGTAAAGAACGAACGCAAAGAAGAAGAAAAGAAGAAATAACTAAAAAAAAGCATGGAACGGAACTGATAGAAAAACAAAGATTAGACTACTAAGAGAATGCATATTCCCAGTGGCAACGTTTGGGTGTGAAGCATGGGCATTTAATAAAGCAGTGGAAAAACATATATGTGCTTTTGAATATGTGTTACAGAAGAGTCCTTCGTATATCATGGACAGAGAAGAGAACAAATAGATCTATCCAGAAAGACCTCAAAATCAAAGAAAACTGGCAGATGCTACAAATACGAAAGATAAAATTGAGATATTTTGGACATATAAAAAGACACGAAGGGCTGGAGAAACCATCATGGAAGGAGGCACACCGGCAAAGAGAAGAAGAGGAAGACCACGGAGAAGATGGATTCAGGATGTAACGGATGGTTTGAGCATGACTGCTACAAAGGTCTATGAGAGAATGAAATTTCGAAGGACTGTTGGGGTGGTAAAGTTCAACAGGACAAGCTATTTGATAATGATGACAACTGGACGAAATGGTGTTGGAGAATGAGAGAAAGACATAAGACAATAGATTTACATATAAATAGGATAGATAGCGTGACAGAGAGAGGAGAGAAAGAGAGAGAGACAGAGAAAGAAAGAGAGGGAGAGATTAATTCATATAAAGATCATTTTCCAGGCATGTGATGATAAAGGGAAGTTTAGAACACATTGTAACAACTGGTAAAATTGAGGGGAAGACGAGACAAGGGAAGACAGAGAGAAAATGTTGGATAGTCTGATTTTCATGGGACGGTAGAGCGTCAGCATCTGAAATAACAGTAAACACCACAGAGAGATTTGTGGAGATCCATAATCGCCTACGCCAGTTGGCACGGCATCTGATGATGATGCAATACTGTAATATACCTGTCCTTGTCTATTCAATCAATCAAGTGCCATGCCTGCCGGTGTAGGCGATCATATCTCATCACAACTCTCTCTCCTTGGTCTATACCCCCGCCCCCACCCCCATTCCTCACCTAATAAGCGTCAAACAACAAAGTTTCATACAAAGACAGATGAGGACAAATATTATCGAATGATGGCAAGCTTACCTGTCGATGGAGATATATCACAGATCCAAGAAGACGCCAGGTACCACCTTGTCTGTCAACATGTAACATCCGTAGTATCTGCAGGAAGCGAACACCTCTGACAGAATAGATAATATCAACAAATCGGTAAATATCTTCAGTAATTAACCCATTCATCCTTCTTGGTCGATATACTAGCTCACTGTATTTCTTAAGATACCACAAAGTCAGTACACTGGCTCATGCAGTAGACATTGCTACAACAATGTGTTCGGAGGTAAAAAAGGAAATACGAAGTTAAAGCGTTAATCTCCATGTAAGATAAATACACTTAGAGGTCAGATCAGATGTTTCATCTGCTACTGCGCCCTTGTGGTGCCGGGGCGCGCTAGGAAAGCAAAGAATAGTACCACTGCAACCTACAATACGCGTTGTAAGAGGCGACTGATGTAGGCCCTAGGGATGCTGCCTTAGTAAATAAAAAGCAGCGCAGAAATCAGATGTGCTGGCATACTTGTAGGCGCATAACTGGCACTACGTACAATCGCTCTTGGGCTCAGATCACATACAAATCACACAGAGTGGTTGACGGATGGTCGATATGGAGCGTTCGAAGAAGAAGATCTGCTACAGTATGACAGTAGACGGTACCATCTGCAACTGTTAAACCCACTGTCAGATCAGAAGTCTCATCCGTTACCGTATGTAAACAGTAGACCTACAACTGTTAAACCCACTGTCAAGTCAGATGTTTCATCTATCTGCTACAGTATGACAGTAGACAGTACCATCAGCAACTCTGCAAAACTGTTAAACCCATTGCTAGATCATATATTTAATCTGCTACTGTATAACAGTAGACGGTACCATATGCAACTGTTAAATCCACTGTCAGATCAGATATTTAATCTGCTACAGTATGACAGTGGACAGTACCATTTGCAACTCTGCACTACTGTTAGACCCACTGCCAGATCATATATTTAATCTGCTACTGTATAACAGTAGACGGTACCATATGCAACTCTTAAACCAACTGTCAGATCAGATGTTTCATCTGTTACAGTATGACAGTAGACAGTACCATATACAACTCTTAAACCAACTGTCAGATCAGATGTTTATCTGTTACTGCATAACAGTAGACATGTAACATATACAATCTCTCCAAATTTCCACTGTCAGATCAGATGTTTCATCTGTTACTGTATGACAGTAGACGGTAACATATACAACTCTCAAAGCCACTGTCTTGTGGATAGGGGCTCGGAAGAGCTAGTGGCTAGGGAAGTAAATCCTATTTTGCCTTACAGCGTCAGGATAAGACGATACTTCTAGAGAGAAATTGTGTGCTCGCTTCATAAATAATGTTTTTTCCACCATCTTTGTTATTTCTGAGGTTTACCTTTTGGGTGGACGGCCTTTTGCTTTTGTATCCACTGTATCGGAGTAGCATTGCTCTTTGAGGTGCACTATCTGTTATAAAGTAATCTTTTATGTGGACGAACCATTTAATTTGTTGTTTCTTAATAAAGTTCAGTACTGATGTTGTACCCACTTTTTCCTGATGTCTTTACTTCTCAACCGGTCTCTACTTGATACTACCAGCATTCTGCGTAGACACTTCATCTCTGTCGTGACTAGTTTCCTCTATCGTTTCTTCTTCTTCTTCTTCTTCTTTTCGTTTATTCTTCGTGGCCAATTTTATCATTCGTATTGTGATATATAATTGATCTTTGACAAGAACGTGTTTTTACGTTGTGCCAAATTATGCACCTATGGTGACTAGCCCAGTACATCCTATTTAGTGCCATCATTTTATTTACTAGGGTAGCTTACCCTAGGATTGCTCTTTAACGATCATCTTTCGCCGTATATTTGGGCTTTATGAACTACACCAAAGAGCTTTGTAACTCTTCTGACTATGTTCTGTCTTCTATCGTTTGATATCAGCGTCCAGGTTTGGCACTGATAGCATAATGTTGAGAGAAAGATTATGTTGTTCAATGCTCTTTTAGTGTTCAAGTTGACATGTTTGCATTTTAAAATTGGTATCATTTGTCCTATGAATTGATTTGCTTTATTCCATCTATGTTAAATGTCGCTGTTATTCTTCCATTTGCTGGGGAAAATGTTCAATATGAAAACAAAATCTGCAACCTTTTTTAATGGATGTTTGTCGAAGGAGATGTTAAGAGCAGTTTCCTCTTTAGTTGATACTATTACTGTGTTTGATATTCTTTGTTTCTCAATGTAATTCAAGTAAAGTTCTGTCCCAACTTTCTCTTCTCCACTGCCTTGTTAAAATGTTAAATAAATCTCATTCTAAAACTAAATATTTGCTGTAATTTTTCAAGGCAGAACTCGCCTTAATTTGACATAAAATATTCCCTTCGACATGAATTGCAATTCAAGTGATGAACAGTTTTGTGTTGACGTTTATAGCGATAGTCATATGCATTTATGTGGTGCTGGTTGCTTTTATGTGGCGGTACACGGCTGCTTTATTCTGGATTTAGTTCACAACACAGGAGACAGTTGTTCGTATTTCGTGTGATTTTCGTTGGCACAGGAACGGAGCAATTATGGGGTGACCCGTTGCAGTGAAGTTAGAACCGTACATATGAACTATGAACATAAAAAACACCGTGGCGGCCAGCAAGCTATGTGCCTGACGTGACCCAACTACGCCGCTGGAGTAGAATGAGAGACTGCTTTAGTAACAAATTTGTCTTCTTCTTCTTCGAACGCTCCATATCGACCACATGTCAACCACTCTGTGTGATTTGTATGTGATCTGAGCTAAGAGTGATTGTACGTTACGCCAGTTATGCGAATAGAAGTATGCCAGCACATCCGATTTCAGCTTTTTTTATTTACTAGGGTAGCATCCTTAGGGCCTACCTCACTTGCCTCTTACGACATGCATTGTAGGTTGCAGTGTTACTAGTTTTTGCTCCTTGCGAGCCCTGGCACGACACGGGCGAGTAACATATTAATTTCAGCCAACCTTTTACGAAACTCTTACGTGGAGCTATTTAAATCGCAACTACCAACAGGAAATTAACCCTCGCCCTGGAATCTCCTTTCTAAATTTCATTTTACCCGGCATTAAGCTACGGAACCGGAATAATGATGTAAGGAGGCAAGCCGTCATTACTGTACAAGATCCGACCGAGTAGCCAGCAAATATAATTAGGTACTGCAACCGTTGAAGTAGGTCAGTTAGTAAAACGTTATAGAATCAAATAGCCTGAAAAATTAACTCATTTCCAAAGGGGCATGTTGGATAAGAAGATGGATCTGCAGGCAAACGTCTTAATCATGTCTCTACAGAGGCCTATAGGAGATGGGAGTTTTCCTATTGTTGAAGAGGAGATGGGAGTTTTCACATTGTTGAAGAGGAGATGGGAGTTTTCCTATTGTAGAAGAGGAGACGGCAGTTTTCACATTGTTGAAGAGGAGATGGGAGTTTTGACATTGTAGAAGAGGAGATTGGTACTGCAACTGTGAAGTAGAAGTGAGTTAGTAAAATTATAGAATCAAATAGCCTGAAAATTTTAACATTTCAAAGGGGCATATTGGATAAGAAGATGGATCTGCATGGAAGACGTCTTAATCATGTTTACATGAGGCCTAAGGAGATGGGAGTTTTCCATTGTAGAAGAGGAGATGGGAGTTTTACATTGTTGAAGAGGAGATGGGAGTTTTGCATTGTAGAAGAGAGAGGAGTTTTACATTGTTGAAGAGGAGATGGGAGTTTTGACATTGTAGAAGAGGAGATGGGAGTTTTGACATTGTAGAAGAGGAGATGGGAGTTTTGACATTGTAGAAGAGGAGATGGGAGTTTTGACATTGTAGAAGAGAAGATGGGAGTTTTGACATTGTAGAAGAGGAGATGGGAGTTTTGACATTGTAGAAGAGAAAAGTAGGGGTGAGTTTTGCATTGTTAAGAAAGGATGGAGTTTTGCATTGTTAAAGAAGGATGAAGTTTTCCCTATTGTTAGAGAAGGGATGAAGTTTTCCTATTGTGATAGAGAAAAGGGAATGAAAGTTTCCTCATCGTTACAGAAAGAATTAGAGTTTTCCCCATTGTTAAAGAAGGGAATAAGAGTTTTCCCCATCGTTAAAGAAGGTATAAGGGTTTTCCCCATCGTTAAAGAAGGAATAAGAGTTTTCCCCATTGTTAAAGAAGGAATGAGCGTTTTCCCATAATTTAAAATGGCATAGACATTGTCCATAAGCTACAAACATATTTCATGCATCACTGCTTCCGAGAAGATATCCATTTTGTAGGTAAGATGAGATCAATATTGACGAATATTGATTGCAAAAACAAATTCAGAATTCAGTTCGGCTTACATTTTGTTAGTATTCAGATTGTAAACATTTGCAAGTAATATCTATTCATGGACGTCATGTGTTTGTTGTTAAATACAACAATGTATCAATAATGAGAAGAATTAACCCTTTCGCTATTGTGAGTCGATATATCGGCTCGAGGTCTTTCTTTTCTCCAATCCTGTTTTGTCTCACAGCGTCAGGTCAAGAAGAGATTTCTAAAACGGACCTTTGTGTGCGCTTCGTAGATAGTGTCTTTCGCCTCCTCTGTTATCTCTGAGGTCCATCTTTTGCGTGACCTGCATTTTGCTGTGTACCCATTTCTTTTAAAAATAGGATTGACTTCATTGCACCGGGATTTACCTTATAGCTCGGTCCCTCTCCGCACAAATGACACGCCACCTGCCGAGAGCACAAAGCACGAACTCCGTAGCTCCAGCAACAATCCTAGGGGTATCTGAAAAAACAGCACTCGTGAACAGAAGACCGCGGTCCGGATTTGAACCCACAACTTTCAACTGGCAAGGCAAAGGTCTTGTATCGGAGCAGCATTACTCTTTGAGTTGCACTGCCTATTGGTAATCTGCAGCATTGCTCTTTGAGTTGCACTGTCTATTGGTAATCTTTGAGTTGCACTGCCTATTGGTAATCTTTGAGTTGCACTGCCTATTGGTAATCTGCTTATTGTATCGGAGCAGCATTGCTCTTTGAGTTGCACTGTCTATTGGTAATCTGCTTATTGTATCGGAGCAGCATTGCTCTTTGAGTTGCACTGTCTATTGGTAATCTTTGAGTTGTACTGTCTATTGGTAATCTGCTTATTGTATCGGAGCAGCATTACTCTTTGAGTTGCACTGCCTATTGGTAATCTTTGAGTTGTACTGTCTATTGGTAATCTTTGAGTTGTACTGTCTATTGGTAATCTTTGAGTTGTACTGTCTATTGGTAATCTGCTTATTGTATCGGAGCAGCATTGCTCTTTGAGTTGCACTGCCTATTGGTAATCTGCTTATTGTATCGGAGCAGCATTGCTATTTGAGTTGTACTGTCTATTGGTAATCTTTGAGTTGTACTGTCTATTGGTAATCTGCTTATTGTATCGGAGCAGCATTGCTCTTTGAGTTGCACTGTCTATTGGTAATCTGCATATTGTATCGGAGCAGCATTGCTCTTTGAGTTGCACTGCCTATTGGTAATCTGCTTATTGTATCGGAGCAGCATTGCTCTTTGAGTTGCACTGCCTATTGGTTATCTGCTTATTGTATCGGAGCAGCATTGCTCTTTGAGTTGCACTGTCTATTGGTAATCTGCATATTGTATCGGAGCAGCATTGCTCTTTGAGTTGCACTGTCTATTGGTAATCTGCGTATGTGGCCAAACCATTTAATTTGTTGTTTAAATCGGCTCGAGGTATTGTTTAATAAGACTCAAAGCTGGTATACTTGCTAATTCAATGCATAATAAGTGAGTCCGGAGGTAAAAAAGAATGATGGAGTGAATGGGTTAATGCAGATAGCAGAGAATTGAATAAGTTGTTAATGAAACAGATACAAGGAAATGCTGTGGTAAAAATATGTGCCGAAACCGTGGACTAGTTCTTTACTATCGTTCTTATCTCACAGACTAGTTCTTTACTATTGTTCTTATCTCACAGACTAGTTCTTTACTATTGTTCTTATCTCGTGGACTAATTCTTTACTATCGTTCTTATCTCGTGGACTAATTCTTTACTATCGTTCTTATCTCACAGACTAGTTCTTTACCATCGTTCTTATCTCACAGACTAATTCTTTACTATCGTTCTTATCTCGTGGACTAATTCTTTACTATCGTTCTTATCTCGTGGACTAATTCTTTACTATCGTTCTTATCTCACAGACTAGTTCTTTACTATCGTTCTTATCTCACAGACTAGTTCTTTACTATCGTTCTTATCTCGTGGACTAATTCTTTACTATCGTTCTTATCTCGTGGACTAATTCTTTACTATCGTTCTTATCTCGAGGACTAGTTCTTTACTATCGTTCTTATCTCGTGGACTAGTTCTTTACTATCGTTCTTATCTCGTGGACTAATTCTTTACTATCGTTCTTATCTCACAGACTAATTCTTTACTATCGTTCTTATCTCGCGGACTAGTTCTTTACTATCGTTCTTATCTCACAGACTAATTCTTTACTATCGTTCTTATCTCGCGGACTAGTTCTTTACTATTGTTCTTATCTCACAGACTAATTCTTTACTATCGTTCTTATCTCACAGACTAATTCTTTACTATCGTTCTTATCTCACAGACTAATTCTTTACTATCGTTCTTATCTCACAGACTAATTCTTTACTATCGTTCTTATCTCACAGACTAGTTCTTTACTATCGTTCTTATCTCACAGACTAATTCTTTACTATCGTTCTTATCTCACAGACTAATTCTTTACTATCGTTCTTATCTCACAGACTAATTCTTTACTATCGTTCTTATCTCGTGGACTAATTCTTTACTATCGTTCTTATCTCGAGGACTAGTTCTTTACTATCGTTCTTATCTCGTGGACTAGTTCTTTACTATCGTTCTTATCTCGTGGACTAATTCTTTACTATCGTTCTTATCTCACAGACTCATTCTTTACTATCGTTCTTATCTCACAGACTAGTTCTTTACTATTGTTCTTATCTCGTAGACTAATTCTTTACTATTGTTCTTATCTCACAGACTAATTCTTTACTATTGTTTTTATCTCACAGACTAATTCTTTACTATCGTTCTAATCTCACAGACTAGTTCTTTACTATCGTTCTTATCTCGTGGACTAATTCTTTACTATCGTTCTTATCTCGTGGACTAGTTCTTTACTATCGTTCTTATCTCGTGGACTAGTTCTTTACTATCGTTCTTATCTCGTGGACTAGTTCTTTACTATCGTTCTTATCTCGTGGACTAGTTCTTTACTATCGTTCTTATCTCACAGACTAATTCTTTACTATCGTTCTTATCTCGAGGACTAGTTCTTTACTATTGTTCTTATCTCACAGACTAATTCTTTACTATCGTTCTTATCTCACAGACTAATTCTTTACTATCGTTCTTATCTCACAGACTAATTCTTTACTATCGTTCTTATCTCACAGACTAATTCTTTACTATCGTTCTTATCTCACAGACTAGTTCTTTACTATCGTTCTTATCTCACAGACTAATTCTTTACTATCGTTCTTATCTCACAGACTAATTCTTTACTATCGTTCTTATCTCCCAGACTAATTCTTTACTATCGTTCTTATCTCGTGGACTAATTCCTTTTCTATCGTTCTTATCTCGAGGACTAGTTCTTTACTATCGTTCTTATCTCGTGGACTAGTTCTTTACTATCGTTCTTATCTCGTGGACTAATTCTTTACTATCGTTCTTATCTCACAGACTCATTCTTTACTATCGTTCTTATCTCACAGACTAGTTCTTTACTATTGTTCTTATCTCGTAGACTAATTCTTTACTATTGTTCTTATCTCACAGACTAATTCTTTACTATTGTTTTTATCTCACAGACTAATTCTTTACTATCGTTCTAATCTCACAGACTAGTTCTTTACTATCGTTCTTATCTCGTGGACTAATTCTTTACTATCGTTCTTATCTCGAGGACTAGTTCTTTACTATCGTTCTTATCTCGTGGACTAGTTCTTTACTATCGTTCTTATCTCACAGACTAGTTCTTTACTATTGTTCTTATCTCACAGACTAGTTCTTTACTATTGTTCTTATCTCGTGGACTAATTCTTTACTATCGTTCTTATCTCGTGGACTAATTCTTTACTATCGTTCTTATCTCACAGACTAGTTCTTTACCATCGTTCTTATCTCACAGACTAATTCTTTACTATCGTTCTTATCTCGTGGACTAATTCTTTACTATCGTTCTTATCTCGTGGACTAGTTCTTTACTATCGTTCTTATCTCGTGGACTAGTTCTTTACTATCGTTCTTATCTCACAGACTAGTTCTTTACTATTGTTCTTATCTCACAGACTAGTTCTTTACTATTGTTCTTATCTCGTGGACTAATTCTTTACTATCGTTCTTATCTCGTGGACTAATTCTTTACTATCGTTCTTATCTCACAGACTAGTTCTTTACCATCGTTCTTATCTCACAGACTAATTCTTTACTATCGTTCTTATCTCGTGGACTAATTCTTTACTATCGTTCTTATCTCGTGGACTAATTCTTTACTATCGTTCTTATCTCACAGACTAGTTCTTTACTATCGTTCTTATCTCACAGACTAGTTCTTTACTATCGTTCTTATCTCGTGGACTAATTCTTTACTATCGTTCTTATCTCGTGGACTAATTCTTTACTATCGTTCTTATCTCGAGGACTAGTTCTTTACTATCGTTCTTATCTCGTGGACTAGTTCTTTACTATCGTTCTTATCTCGTGGACTAATTCTTTACTATCGTTCTTATCTCACAGACTAATTCTTTACTATCGTTCTTATCTCGCGGACTAGTTCTTTACTATCGTTCTTATCTCACAGACTAATTCTTTACTATCGTTCTTATCTCGCGGACTAGTTCTTTACTATTGTTCTTATCTCACAGACTAATTCTTTACTATCGTTCTTATCTCACAGACTAATTCTTTACTATCGTTCTTATCTCACAGACTAATTCTTTACTATCGTTCTTATCTCACAGACTAATTCTTTACTATCGTTCTTATCTCACAGACTAGTTCTTTACTATCGTTCTTATCTCACAGACTAATTCTTTACTATCGTTCTTATCTCACAGACTAATTCTTTACTATCGTTCTTATCTCACAGACTAATTCTTTACTATCGTTCTTATCTCGTGGACTAATTCTTTACTATCGTTCTTATCTCGAGGACTAGTTCTTTACTATCGTTCTTATCTCGTGGACTAGTTCTTTACTATCGTTCTTATCTCGTGGACTAATTCTTTACTATCGTTCTTATCTCACAGACTCATTCTTTACTATCGTTCTTATCTCACAGACTAGTTCTTTACTATTGTTCTTATCTCGTAGACTAATTCTTTACTATTGTTCTTATCTCACAGACTAATTCTTTACTATTGTTTTTATCTCACAGACTAATTCTTTACTATCGTTCTAATCTCACAGACTAGTTCTTTACTATCGTTCTTATCTCGTGGACTAATTCTTTACTATCGTTCTTATCTCGTGGACTAGTTCTTTACTATCGTTCTTATCTCGTGGACTAGTTCTTTACTATCGTTCTTATCTCGTGGACTAGTTCTTTACTATCGTTCTTATCTCGTGGACTAGTTCTTTACTATCGTTCTTATCTCACAGACTAATTCTTTACTATCGTTCTTATCTCGCGGACTAGTTCTTTACTATTGTTCTTATCTCACAGACTAATTCTTTACTATCGTTCTTATCTCACAGACTAATTCTTTACTATCGTTCTTATCTCACAGACTAATTCTTTACTATCGTTCTTATCTCACAGACTAATTCTTTACTATCGTTCTTATCTCACAGACTAGTTCTTTACTATCGTTCTTATCTCACAGACTAATTCTTTACTATCGTTCTTATCTCACAGACTAATTCTTTACTATCGTTCTTATCTCACAGACTAATTCTTTACTATCGTTCTTATCTCGTGGACTAATTCTTTACTATCGTTCTTATCTCGAGGACTAGTTCTTTACTATCGTTCTTATCTCGTGGACTAGTTCTTTACTATCGTTCTTATCTCATGGACTAATTCTTTACTATCGTTCTTATCTCACAGACTCATTCTTTACTATCGTTCTTATCTCGTGGACTAATTCTTTACTATCGTTCTTATCTCACAGACTCATTCTTTACTATCGTTCTTATCTCACAGACTCATTCTTTACTATTGTTCTTATCTCGTAGACTAATTCTTTACTATTGTTCTTATCTCACAGACTAATTCTTTACTATTGTTTTTATCTCACAGACTAATTCTTTACTATCGTTCTAATCTCACAGACTAGTTCTTTACTATCGTTCTTATCTCGTGGACTAATTCTTTACTATCGTTCTTATCTCGAGGACTAGTTCTTTACTATCGTTCTTATCTCGTGGACTAGTTCTTTACTATCGTTCTTATCTCGTGGACTAGTTCTTTACTATCGTTCTTATCTCGTGGACTAGTTCTTTACTATCGTTCTTATCTCGAGGACTAGTTCTTTACTATCGTTCTTATCTCACAGACTAATTCTTTACTATCGTTCTTATCTCACAGACTAGTTCTTTACTATCGTTCTTATCTCGTGGACTAGTTCTTTACTATCGTTCTTATCTCGAGGACTAGTTTTTTACTATCGTTCTTATCTCGCGGACTAGTTCTTATCTCGCGGACTAGTTCTTATCTCGCGGACTAGTTCTTATCGTTCTTATCTCGCGGACTAGTTCTTATCGTTCTTATCTAACAAGTTATCTAAACTAAAGAACTAAAGGAGAAGGAATAACATCACTGCACAAGGTTTAATCCCAAATGGTTTGGTTCATCTCCGTAGAATGACAAGCCACATGCCGAGAGTATTGCACAAACCACATGCCGAGAGTATTGCGCAAACCACGAACTCAGACAACACTCCCGGAGGTCTCTGGAAAAAAATGCACACAGGAAGCAAAATCTCAGCCCAAAATGACCATCAATAATGAAGACATTGAGAAGGTGACAGATTTGGAATAAATGAGCTCTATAATTAACAACAATGGAGATTGCATGAAAAGAAGAAGACTAGCCATGGCTTTCTAGAAGGTGGTCAGCATAAAGAAATTATGACATGATACAAGCAAAGAAACAAAAGTAAGATTTCTGAGAACATGCATATTCCCTGCGGCAACGTATGGATGTCAATCGCTTTTTGAAGCTTTTGAAACAAGGTTCTACAGGAAAGTTCTTAGAACATCCTGGACAGAGAAGAGAAAAACAAAGACATCCTACAAGACCTGCATATTAAGGAGTATTGGTTCATAAATAACATCATGTCCCGGAAGATGAAATATTTTGGTCACGTTAAACGTCACAGTGGTTTGGAGAGAGCGGTAATGGAAAGCATTGTTCCTGGAGTACAATGCTGCATGACATCAAAACAAAAACCTTGAATATGACGCCGGAGGAGGTATGAGAACTCGCTAGAGACAGTTTTTCAGGCGGGCTGTGACGAAAACGAGGTTTCGTAAGAGACATACTACTACTTCTTACGAGAGGAACATAATAATTACAAGAAAGCAATGACAAACTACTGAACGTATAAGTGGTGCCTAGAAAAATCAAGGACTCGTTTACTGTGGTTGATGGCAACGTCATGTAAAGGATACGTCCCAATTTTCGATTGTGAATAAAGTGATGATGATGAATATACACGGAATGTGGCTTTACATATACTGGGACTTCAGGTTTGAAGCCTGTACAATTCTCAGAGCATACCTCCATAGAATGGGTTTCAGGGACTCGGCTGTCTGCACATGTGGAACACCAAAGCAGTCCCCAGAGCACATCTTCCAACACTGCCCCAGTCTGAGCAGCGTGTGAGTGGAAATCTGTGCAACAGAAACAACCCTTCAGAATAATCTATGGGGGACCGGCGCAAACCTCAAACACACCGCCCTGTTTATGACACAAACTGAAGTAGTCGCATAGCAAAAGTTGATTGCAGAAGAAGAAGGAGAATTATATATTGACAGTCTTATATTACGTTGACTCAAGACTTGACAACTGTTGATATTATAGTGACCTAGTTTCTTTACGTCAATGCAGTGTTCTGTCTCTTAACTGCATGCATACACACGTACGATAATTGCACACACAAAACCAGAGACAAACGTTGAAATTATAAACTAGATCTAATAATATAGCTAACACAGAATCAAAATTGTTTAATATGCGTTTAGAATAAACTTGAAGAACAGTAATTAAACGATTTGAAGAAATTCTTCGAACCGTTGCGACAAGAGTGGTTTATACAAAAATGGAACAATACGCAAACGCACTTTTAAAACTACGAATCAAAAGATTTGAATGTCAAAATGTATCACGGAGAAAAAATAGAGGACATATTGTAAAACTATAACTAAATAACTTGTTTAATGTTGTGTTTAGAAAACAAATAAAATAAAATTGTGTGACATTGTGCAAGAAATGTTACGATTGATGCAACACTCAATCCTAAAAGTACATTTAGTTACAAAATTGCAAGTTGTCAGTAAGTTGCAGCTGTTACAATCTCTGTTGTTGAATTATTTACCATAGGCAATTTTAAAAAAAATATTTGTGTTGTGTATACATTCCCGCAGAAGTCAATCGTTTTTGATGTCTAAACATATGGACTGAGAATGTATTGCTAACTGTGATTACTCAGTTGGAAATGTCACAGTAACCACTACAGGAAAGCGGTTCTACGCCAACCGTCGAAACAGCATTGAGACCTTCGTCAAGCTTCGAAGCAGCATTGAGACCTATGTCAACCACCGAAACAGCATTCATACCTATGTCAACCACCGACACAGCATTCAGACCTATGTCAACCACCGACACAGCATTGAGACCTATGTCAACCACCGAAACAGCACTCAGACCTATGTCAACCACCGACACAGCATTGAGACCTATGTCAACCACCGACACAGCATTGAGACCTATATCAACCACCGAAACAGCACTCAGACCTATGTTAACCACCGACACAGCATTGAGACCTATATCAACCAATGAAACAGCATTCAGACCTATGTCAACCACCGACACAGCATTGAGACCTACGCCATCCACCGAAACAGCTTTCAGACATACGCTGACCGTTTAAACAACATCGAGATCTACACCATACACCGAAAAGGAAATAAACGGAAACACCGGAAATGACGGTTATGCATGGGCTGGACTGATGGAGCAGCAGAGTCCATGTACATCTCTATCTACAACGCTCATTTGACTGCTGTCCCATACACCCAATACTCTCCCCGGACAACGCAATAGTGTACGAAGAACAAGATGATATAAGACAAGGCCTCTGCTACAAACTTGGAAAGCATTATTATTATTTGGAGGTCTTTGTGGTTAAGTGGTTAAACCTTTGCCTTGCGTACCGAAGGTCAAGGTTTCGAATCTAGACCGTGCCGTTCTGTTCACGAGTGTATTTTCCCCAAGATACCCTAGGATTGTTCCTGGAGCTACGGAGTTCGTGCTTTGGTGGCGTGCCATTTCTGTGGAGAGAAACCAAGCTATATGAAGTAAAACACGATGCAATGATGTCAATCCTTCGGCTTTAGACCACGTAGACCAGCGTTTCCCAAAGTACTGTCCCCAGTGGGGCTGAAGCGTTTCTAGGGTGGTGATAGTGGGTTTAGAAGAATTTGGGGGGTGTTCAGGCGGTTAAGGGTCGATGGTTCTTTCAAGAAGAGATTATTAATACATATTTTAAAATATGTTATTTTCGTGATTTTGCGATTGAATAATCATTTAAAATGTGAATTCTGCATTTTATTTCATCTTATGCCCGTCTTACACGATCCATTTTTTCATCAATTTTCTATTTCATGTATATAATCATTTGAAAATTGACCATGTATGACATAAATATATATCAATTTTCTATTTCATGTATATAATTATTTGAAAATTGACCATGTATGACATAAATATATATCAATTTTCTATTTCATGTATATAATTATTTGAAAATTGACCATGTATGACAGAAATATATCTATCTCTATATCAAAGAGAAAATAGAGCATGTATATATGTGGGAGGGGGGTGTTGGTAAACTGTTATAATGTGGAGGGAGGCGTTCAAAGTTTATGTCGTGCAAAGTGGGCGGTCGGACCGAAAAAGTTTGGGAATCTATGATTTATACCGTTTATTACTATTACTATAATCTTCATAATTCTACGAGAACAGATTAGATTATATCACTATCGGCTTGCTAGGTATGTCGCAATGGCTTCAGAATTCCATAGATGGGTTACATTATATCACTATCGGCTTGCTAGGTATGTCGCAATGGTTTCAGAATTCCATAGATGGGTCACATTATATCACTATCGGCTTGCTAGGTATGTCGCAATGGCTTCAGAATTCCATAGATGGGTCACATTATATCACTATCGGCTTGCTAGGTATGTCGCAATGGCTTCAGAATTCCATAGATGGGTCACACGATGCACTAGTCTACCACATTCAGGCTAGAATCCACAAATTCCCCTCAAAGAAAACTGAAAATCGACTTCGGTTAGAGACGGGCTGAAATTCGCAACCAGCTTGCCTCGTCATCTTGACCGGAAGTTGATTTGGAAGAATAACTGATGCAGTCCAACGCAAATGAAACAAAGCAAATCAAATGATAGGACAAATGGCTCCAATTTTAAATTGCAAACATGTCAACATGAACACAAAAAGAACAATGTTCAACACAATCTTTCTCCCACAATATGCTATCAGTGCCGAACCTGGACGCTGACATCAAATGATAGAAGACAACTAGTCACGACAGAGATGAAGTGTGTACACAGAATGCTGGGTGTAACAAGAAGAGATCGGTTTAGAAATGAAAACATCAGGAAAAAAGTGGATACAACATCAATACTAGACTTCATCAAGAAACAACAAATTAAATGGTTCGGTCACGTAAGCAGATTACCAACAGACAGTGTACCTGAAATAGCAATGGTACTTTGATATAGTGGTTACAAATAAAAAGGCCGTCCACGCAAAAGGTGGACTCCAGAGATAACAGAGGCGATGAAAAACATTATTTATAAAGCGAACAAAAGGGCTCATTCTAGAAATCTCTTCTTATCCTGAAGCTGTGAAGGAACAGGTTGAAAGTAAATTTTTATTCTTATTATTAAAACGAAGATTCTGAAATATGGACAGAAAAGATAAAATATTACTATTTCTATTCTTATTATTAAATGCTACAGAAAGATTCTACGAATATCATGGACAGAAAAAAGAAAAAATATAGATGTCCTGAAAGAACTAAATGTTAAAGAGAATTGGCTGATAAACAACATACTATACAGAAAAATTAGATACTTTGGTCACATCAAGCGTCACGATGGCCTGGAGAGAACAATATTAGAGGGCAGGGTCACAGGAGGCAGAGGCAGACCAAGAAGAAAATGACTACAATCTAGTAAAGAAACGATAAATATGACCATCGACGAAGTGGGTGAACTGGCTAGAGACAGAGTGAATTTCAGATACGCTGCAAAGAGAGCGACTTCCTATAAAGGATACGCACCTTGATTATTATTACGATTATTATTGAGAATATCATGAAACATGACAGTAAGTAGGTCAACAGGTCAACTAAATATACACGTGAATAATGTAAAATACAACAGACTCCAGAATTCAAATATCTCGGAGTATATTCACAACAGATGGAAAGATGGACAGAGAAATCGAGACTAGATATCAGAAGGCAAACGCAGTGACATACCAACTGTCACCACTATTAAAATATCCAAGCATTAACATGGCAGTCAAACGACAACTGATAAACTGCATATTTATTCCAACTCTCTGCTATCAGTGCCAAACATGGCTGCTGACTAAGACACAAGAAAGAAAGATTAGAACATGGAAAATAAGATGTCTACGAAAAGCTGTCAACGATACAATAAGAGATAGAGTGAGAAACGAGAATATTAGAAGCATCATTGGTGAGAAACGAGAATATCAGAAGCATCGTTGGTACTATACCATGCATACAGTACATCGAGAAGCAAAGATCAAGTGGTTCGGCCATCTAATGAGAATGGATCCACATTTACTACCATCACGTGCCTACAATAATCGACGCTCAGGGCGCAGAGCACGAGGCAGGCCAAGAACACGATGGATAGATAACATCTCAGAGTCCCTGTAAAACATGGACTGACAACGTCAAGCGCAGCGCACCTGGCACAAGATAGAAAACTAACTCTCCCCGACGCTTACGCAAATGTGGTTAAGATAAGATATTATTGTGAACTAACATGCTTTTTATATCTGATTCATTAACTTTAAAATTCGAAAATTGAGCTCACAATAATTGTAACCTGCTTCTGGTATCATTATTGTTTATTAATTAGTGAGAGAGAGAAGCAGAGAGAGAGAGATTGAGAGAGAAGAGAGAGAGAGAGAGAGAGAGAGAGATGAGAGAGAGAGAGAGAGAGAGAGAGAGAGAGAGAGAGAGAGAGTGGAGAGAGAGAGAGAGAGAGAGAGAGAGAGAGTGGAGAGAGAGAGAGAGGAGAGAGAGAGAGAGAGAGAGAGAGGAGAGAGAGAGAGAGCGAGAGAGAGAGAGAGAGAGAGAGAGAGAGAGAGAGAGAAAAAGAGAGAGAGAGAGAGAGATGGATGAATTATTGATAGTAATTTTAAACGCTTTCAGCATCTTGTGTTTAGCTTGTTCAAGGACTAGAAACTAGCAATAAATTAATCAGTGCTCACATGTGAACCACAATACGAGAGACAATCATTATCATCAACATCATCATCTTCATCATCATCCCCATCGTTAAAATCGTCATCATCATCATTTTCACCATCAATATGCTCGTCGTAATCAGCATCATCTCCACCATATAATAATCATTATATTCCTCGTTGTCATCATCACCACCATTATTACAGTCATCATCATCACCACCATTATAATAATTATCCTCAACATCACCACCACCATCATCATCTCCATCATTATAATCATCACCACCATCATCATCATCATCACCATTATAATCATCACCACCACCATCATCATCACCATTATAATAATCACCACCATCACCATCACCATTATAATCATCCCCACCATCATCATTATCACACTCATCATCCAACCCACCATCATCACCACCATTATAATCACCACCATCATCTTCACCCCACCATCATCACACCATTGTAATCATCACCATCATCTTCACCACCACATCATCACACCATTATAATCACCACCATCATCATCACAACCCCACCATCATCACCACCATTATAATCACTACCATCATCATCACAACCCCACCATCATCACCACCATTATAATCACCACCATCATCTTCACCCCACCATCATCACACCATTGTAATCATCACCATCATCATTATTATCATCACCATTCTTCTTCTTCTTCTTCTTCAACGCTTCATATCGACCCCTGTTAGCTACCCTGTATGATTTTATATGTGATTCGAGCCTAAGAGCGATTGTACCTTGTGTCAGTTATGCACCTAGGTAGCCGACACCACCCTCATCTCTCTCTCTTCTCTTGCTTTTACAGGTTGGGCATGGCCTCAACCAACTCATCAAGTCTTCTATCTCTGCTTCTCCTGCAGCTCCTCAGCTCTTCTTTATATTGTGATCTCTGCCAAATCTGTTCCATTATTTGCCTCCTTCTTTCGCTGTCCTGGTTCAGGCAGACCCTTCTTACCACCTCATCACCAGCATTATAATATCATCAGTATATCATCATCATCAAGATATTTTCTATGTTCCCTTTATCATCGTTATTATCATCATCACCATTTTCTTCTTTTCCAACGTTTTCAGACATCGTTTTGTATACTTCTAACCCTAATCATCATTATACTGACCTCCAACTTTCAATACCGATTGATACAATAAGAAAAATGATGTTGATATCCTGACATAAAGAAATAAACGCAACAAATTGTTGTATCAGTTCACAAAGAAACACAGTAGCTTGAATTAAGGAGGTATTTGTTTTTCTTCTCATTTATTGATGTTCCCTGAAGACCATTGTATGTACCCATGTTCCTGAAGACCATTGTATGTACCCATGTTCCCTGAGACCATTGTATGTACCCATGTTCCTGAAGACCATTGTATGTACCCATGTTCCTGAAGACCATTGATAATGCTGCCCATGGAGATTATGTTCTTTCTTATACGTCAGACCACCCGTGTGTTGCCGGGCTCACAAGGAGCAAAGAATAGTAGCACTGCCACCTACAAGGTAAGTTGTAAGAGGGGACTGAGGTAGGGACCTAGAGCAGCTACCCTAGTAAATAAAAAGCGTCGGAGAAATTGGATGTGTTGGCCTACATGTAGGCGCACAATTGGTACAGCGTATAATCGCTCGGATCACATACAAATCACAACGAGTGGTTTAACAAGTGGTCGATATATAGCGTTTGAAGAAGAAGAAGAAGAAGAAGAAGAAGAAAGCTCAGGATATTCAACTCAAATGTGAAATCTGTGTGCTGTATGGCGAAACAGGGATAAGAAAAGAAACGTGATGCGAGGTCAGAAACTCAGCATAGTTAAATACAAATGTGAAATCTGTGATGCTGTATGGCTCGGAAACATGGCAGTCACTAGTAAATACAAATTTGAAATCTGTGATGCTGTATGGCTCGGGAACATGGTGAGTCACTAAGTTAAATAAAATAAGATTAAAGACCTTTGTCAACGGATGTCTTCGGTGGATTCTCAGATTGAGAAGGTATGACAGAGTGGAAAACAAAGACCTGGGGATAAGAACCGAACAGGAACACATGAGGACCCAGGTTAAGATGAGAAAATGGTGATGGAGCGGGCATACCCTACGAAAGACACAGTCGAGTGTCACTAGACAAGCACTTGAGTGGAACCTGCAAGGAAAACAGAAAAAGGAACGTCATAAAGAGACATGGAGACGAAATCTTCTTGAGGAAATTGATTCCCTATGCTCTACGTAAAGCAGAGAGAAATAAGTCAAGTCATTGGTTACATTTGTAGTGTTTTTATATTCCATTTTACTTCCCTTTTGATGTCTGTGTTGTCTGGTGTCTGTAAACATAGTCTAATTTCCGTTCGTTCTGTTTCATTTGCTTGATAAAGACCTTTTGGTCAAAACGTCGTTGTAACTTGTTTTTTACATTATAAAACTACGTACTCCGATTTTTACATGTTTTGCCATGTGCTTTTTACGCGACGAGAACTGTTGCTTTCTCTCTCTCCCCGTCTTCTCTCTTTTTCTTTCTCTCTCTCTTCTCTTCTCTCTATCTTGGCCTCTTTCTTTAAAGTATTATCTGTAGTCACGAGATCTTCATCTAACAAATTATGAACAACACAAATATCCAACGCGATATCAAAATGACTCCTCCAGAGAAAAAATTGAGTCCAGAATAATGTTAGGCAAGATTTCATAAACAAGAAAATATCAATGTTGGCAAGATTTCATAATTAAGAAAATATCGAATGTTAGTAAGATTTCATAAACAAGAAAATATCAATGTTGGCAAGACTTCATAAACAAGAAAATATCAATGTTGGGAAGATTTCATAAACAAGAAAATATCGAATGTTAGGAAGATTTCATAAAAGAAAATATCAATGTTAGGCAAGATTTCATAAACAAGAAAATATCCAATGTTAGGAAGATTTATAATAAGAAAATATCCAATGTTAGGAAGATTTCATAAAAGAAAATATCCAATGTTAGGGAAGATTTCATAAATAAGACGTCCGTGTGGTGCCAGGCCCTCAAGGGAGGCAAAGAATAGTACTACTGCGACCTACAAGGCATGTCGTAAGAGGTGACTCAGGGAGGGGCCAAGGTAAGCTACCCTACTAAATAAATATGCGTCGCAGAAATCGGATGTGCGGGCCTACTCGTAGGCGCACAACCGTCACAACGTACAATCACTCTTAGGCTCAGATCACATACACATCACACAGTGGTTAACAAGTGGTTGATATGGAGCGTTCGAGGGAGAAGAAGAAAACAAACAAGAAAATATCGAATGTAGGCAACACTTCACAAACAACTAAATAATAATGAATCCAGTGGCGGCTCGTCACTAAGGGCCATTGGGGCCGGACCCCACCACAAATAATGTGTAACTTGTATTTATTCTTTTATAAATTAAAATATAACAACCCAAAACCATGATTTTTCCGAAAATCGTTGTCTGGCCCCACCACCTAAAATGATCACAAGCCGCCACTGAATGAATCCATACAACATAACGCTAAAATTGGAAACTAAAACAAAAATCGAACAAACACAATCTTGTAAATATCATCTTCAGTAACCAAGATAACTCATTTCTAAAATGTTCATTTCGATGTTTTTTTGTCTCCAGGTCTGAGATTGATTAAAATCACAAATGCGTGATCACTGCTAGAGAATTTATGAATAAATCGACTACTGCCGGCATTGGGGGATCTGTGGCTCGCGAGAAGATTTTTGAAGTTCTCGGACATTTAGTAAAATTATGAAAGAGAAATTATGAAGAAATTATGACGATGGGTTGGGAATACCCTCCAGAAGACACAGTCGATTGTCACTAGACAAGCATTTGAGTGAAACCCGCAAGGAAAAGGGAAAATGAATCCTTTAAGAACAACATATGGACACCTGACAAGAATGCCCTGGTATCGCCTACCACAGAGAGCCACACAGAAAAAGTATAACGAGTACAAATCGAGAGGAAGACCACGCAAAAGATGGAATGACGGCATCAAGTACAGCCTTATCAAAATGAACATCAGCTTACAAAGTGCCTTAAAATAAGCACACACAAGAACACTACGCCCCCCACTTCCATAATAAAGAAGTAAATGGTGAAGAGAAGAATTAGAAAGGATCAGTAGAAGTTGAGATATTGCTTACCTGATGGCCGAGGTTGCGAACACTTGCCCCTCAGAACCAATAGTGAACACACATATCGAAGCTACAACAACAATTAAATCTGTGGATACCATGAAATACAAGAAGTTATATCAAAGTGTGTGTGTGTATATATGCGTCTGTGTTGCATGTGTGTGTGTGTGTGCGTGCGTGTGTGTGTGTACAGGGAAGCCAGGTTGGTATTCATAGCGGGTTGGACGACGGGTGGCAAGTCCCCTGTGAGCCCGATTCAATTCCGCGGGCTGGCAGAAAAGCCATAGGTTCTCCAGATTTACGGAGTTCGTGGCACCGAACCGAAGGGTTACGATATCCATGGCACCGAGCCGAAGAACGGAAAGCGCAAGTGCTTCTGGATCGGAAAAAAAAACCCCAACAACTTTTGAACTTCCTTGAGAAAATTTATCCCGTTAAGTGTTATTGCTTTTGAAAACACCTTCCATAATAGACAGGAAACATTTGGAATATCCTTCCCAGCATGCCCTTAGCACCCCCATTCCCTTCCAATAAAACAACTTTCTTAAAACAGCACGTTGTTCTTCGGTTGTGCAGTATTCTAGCCTTGCCGTCATTTTCAATCTGCTCTCCGCTAGAAAATGCACATGAGCTTTAGCAAACAGCATTACGCTCATGTGGTGCCGGGGCCCGCAAGGGAAGCAGAGAATAGTACCATTGCAACCTACAATGCATGTCGTAAGAGGCGAATAATGTTGGCACTAGGGATGCTACACTAGTAAATAAAATGCGTCGCACAAATCCGGAGTTCTGACCTACTTGTGGGCGCATAGCTGGCACAACGTACAATCGCTCTTATGCTCAGATCTTACAGACATCACAAAGAGAGGTCAAACAGGTGGTCGCTACGGAGCGTTCGAAGGAGAACAAGACTATAAGATCAAAAACAAACAGGTAAATCTAACAAACAATAAAAGAGCAAAGTAAAAAAACAAATATCAACAAAAACTCCAAAGCCAAGATAAAAGACACAGAGAAATACTGACCAATGATTGATATAGGCTTCCTTGCAAAGCGTATCCTCCCACGAAAGCCCATATATTTGCTGCGACATCCTGCTGACCACAAGCGGATAGCATACTCCAGACCAAAGAAGCACACTAAAAATATCTCCTGTGAATGGAGAAAACACACACATACACAAAATAAAAAAATTAGCTCGAAGAGAAAATGGTCAAGAAATTAGAGATTGAAAGCGACCTCTCTTCTGTTCTCTACATTTTCTTCTATATGCAAGTATCCATGCTGGATAGTAACAATCAAAGAAGGAAAAATCAACAATCACCATCATCGCCATCATCATCATCATCCTCCTCATCATCATCATCAACATCATCCTTAAGCTTGCTGCTGTCGAAACTAAACTTCTATGGCAACAGCTCCAACAAGCCATGTAAGCTAATAAACACAGTCATCTAGTTCTAACTCTCAATATTTACTCTAAAAATAACACCCCAACCCGTCTCCCTACTACCCTTATACACATGCACACGCACACACGCACACACACACTCACGCATATCTTCATGTAACATAGTCTTTGCAGAATATAGATCTCACCGAAGCACGTTTGGGAAAAAAAAAAACAACCTCACGACTTCTAGCCAGTTTTTTGCTGATTAAATCATCGTGTTCAAAATGTCCTGTTGCTACCATCGTATTAGTTGTCCCCGTACGTCGTCTTCCTGGATCCATACCAGAACCGTACGGTATATTTTCTCAGTAAGATGCAAGCCTTCCAAACATCCGCCTTGGTTTTTTTTCTTAAAATAACTTCAATTGTGATTTAGTTCGCTGCTTACGCGCACCTTACGGTGATGCTATGCCACTTCTCGTATCATAGCACCACACGCCTGAACTATACCAACCATTATTGCTCTTCTCTCTCTCTCTCTCTCTCTCTCTATACCACTTTTACATTTAATGTGATTCAAATATTGTATTTTATATTGTAGTAGGGGTTCAGTTTTAGTTTGGAATATCTTCATTGCACTCCGGACATGTCCATAGATGCTCCGATCTCCTTCGCAATATCTCCAACAGCGTCCAGCGACTGACCGTACCAGTTCTATTTTGATTAATGAGCCTACTCGTATACCTGTTGTACCGTTCTTTTCTTGCCACACCAATCTTCAAACTCAGTTCCCGCAATCTAGTAGTTGACGTGGATTGGTTTAGATCATAGATTTCGAAACTTTTTCGGCCCACCGCCCTTTGCACGACATGAACTGTGTAACGCCCCTCCCCATTATAACAGCCTGCCAACGCCCCCACACTTATATATACATGCTCTATTTTCACTTTGAAATATAAAATTGATATATATTTATGTCATACATGATCAAATTTCAAATAGTTATATACATGAAATAGAAAATTGATGAAAAAATAGATCGTGTAAGATGAACATAAAATGAATTAAAATGCAGAATTCAAATTTTAAATGATTATTTAATAAAAAAAATCACAAAAATAATTTATTTAAAAATATTTATTATTAATTTCTTCTTTAAGGAGCCACCGACCCACAATCGCCTGAACACCCCCTTAGAACGCTTCAGCGCCCACTGGGGGGGCTGTACTGCCCACTTTGGGAAACGCTGATTTAGATGAAGATCTTCTCTGCGGCTAAGCTCTATTAGGGCGTTCAAGATGTCAGCTCTATCCATTGGCTGGCCCTCTGATATGGCGGCAGAGCCAGCCAGTCTGTCTGCTCTCTCATTGCCAACGACACCCATGTGCCCCGGAACGAAGACAAGTGTAATTCTGCAAATTGTTGACGCCTGCAGTGATTCAGTCCATTGCCTGCGCACCAAACCGGCCTTCACCTTTCGGATCATACTCAATGAGTCACTCAGAATGTACGCATGAGAGTAGTTTTGTGACTCTAGCCAGAGTAGTGCATTGGTCACCGCCAGTACCTCCATTGTCATGCTGCTTGTCGTCATACTAAATGCACCACTAGCTTCCTCGACTACTCTGCCACATTTTGTTTTAGAAGTTGTAGTAGCAGTGGTAGTTAGTTGTAGTTGCAGTAGTCGGTGTAGTAATTGCAATAGTAGTAGTTGTAGTAGTAGTTCCAATAGTAGTAGAAGTTATAGTAATAGTAGTAGTAGTTGCAGTAGTAGTTGTAACAGTAGTAGTAGATGTGATAGTACGAGTATTGTAGTAGTAGTTATAGTTGTAGTAGTAGTATTAGTACTAGTTGTAGTAGTAGAAGATGTAGCAATAGTAGTAGCCGTAGATGAAATAATATATGTGCTTTTGAATATAAGTGTTACAGAAGAGTCCTCCGTATATCTTGGACAGAGAAGAGAACAAATAGATCAATCCAGAAAGAACTCAAAATTAAAGAAAACTGGCTATGCTACAAATACGAAAGAGAAAATTGAGATATTTTGGACATATAAAAATACACGAAGGGCTGGAGAAGACCATCATGGAAAAAAAAACATACCGGCAAAGAGAAGAAGAGGAAGATAACGGAGAAGATGGATTCAAGATGTAGCTGATGGTTTGAATATGACGGCTGTAGAGGCAGGACATCTGGCCTATGAGAGAGAAAAGTTCCGGAGGACTGTTAGGGTGGCAAAGTTCTGCTCAGGACAAGCTATTTTGATGATGATGAGTTATATTAGTTGCAGTAGTAGTTGTAACAGCAATAGTTGTGCGAGGTATACTAGTCATTAACTGATAGCATAGACAACCAACTAGCTTGATAAACCATCACACTACATCACGACCTCTAACCTTTGTGTTATCTTCACAACAAGATCGATAACACACACTGACAGTACTCACCATCCAGAACAATGTTTCCATAGCAAAGTCTGTGTATTGGTCTATCGTAGAAAGCACACTGAATATAAGGCAGATGAGAACCATCATGAAACTGGAATATAGAGCACATAGATGAATCAAAGATAGTTGACGTAGATAAACATATGAGTCATTATAAGTGGGCGACATTTATCGCTTATTTCACATATCATATAGAGCAGCGTTTCTCAAACTGGGGTCCGTGAACCCCCTGGTGTCCGTGAGGTACTCACAGAGGGTCCTCAAGCGCTGGAGAAAATATTATGATCTTTGGTATTTCAAACAGAAAAATAAGTTATTTAAAATATGTATAAAAACAGTAGCAAACTATTTCCGTTGCACAATGAAAGGACTCTGACCAGACCGGAGTCTAAATGTCTGACAGGACAAAATTAAAGATCATTTGAAGTTTCCTGCAGTCTGATAAATTGGAACCAGCTTGATTGTTGGTGTGGTGTAATAATAACTCCATTGCTAGAAGATTTTCATATATAGAAACGTTTGAGGTTCCGCGACAGCAAAATGTATTTATAATTGGGTCCACGGTAATGCAAAGTGTGGGAACCGCTGATCTAGAAGACTGGCTGAGTCTACAAATAAGAATGAGAAAATTAAAGTATTTTGGATATATATAGAGACAAGAAGGGCTGGAGAAGACCATCATGGAAGGAGGCATTCCGGCAAAGAGGAGAAGAGGAAGACCATGGAGAAGATGAATTCAGGATTGACTAATGTTTTGAGAATGACGACTGCAGAGGCAGGACATTTGGCGTATGAGAGAGATACATTACGAAGGACTGTTAAGGTGGCATAGTTCTGTTCAGGACAAGCAACTTGATGATGATGATGACACGTGTCATCTAGATAAGGATAGTTAACTAAAATGTCAATGCTCTCCTTCTGTTATTGGTTATTGTTTACTGAACTGACGTCACAGCACTCCATGCAGACCCATAGGTGCTCAGTCTCCCCAACAGATATCGAAGAGTATGCATACTGATGGTTCATGTGGTTCGCTGGTTAAATATACCTTTCTCTGCCTCTCAAGTATCCAGCTCTACTTGTACAACGCTTCTTAAATCGCTGGATTAATTCAACGTGAATTCTAGTGTCCTAATCCAATAGTAGGTCGCTAAGAGACCGAAGAACACCCCCTTATCCATGCTAAGCTCTCCAACAATCAATGCTTTCGATGCAAAGCCTGTCGCTTTCTCCTTGCCGCGAACACCCGCATGCCCAGGCAGTAGATCTATATGGAGCGGAGCCGTGAAGGGAACGACTAAGGAGCAACACTAAAACGTTGCTAGACATTCATCAATAGATGTCTGTGCAGGATACTCCATGTGCGATTATATGACAGGACCACAAACAGGGAACTGTGGGATAGAACGGACACCGGCATGTAGAACAAGAGATATGGGACTGAAGGTGGTGATGGATAGAAAGACATACACAGGAAATCACTAGACAGCATCATGAGACAGGCTCTCCGATGGAACCACTGGGGCCTAGAAATATGAAGGGAAGTAACGCCAGATAATAAAGTCTGGAAAAGCTACAGGGAGGGAAACTGTATTATTTATTTGTATTCTTGTCATTTTTTTGTACAATCTCTTTTGTTGATAATTACGGGTCTAAGATATTCAAAATGCAAACATGTCACCATGAACACAAAAATAGCAATGTTCAACACAATCTTTTCTCCTATATTATGCTATCAGTGCTAAACCTGGACGCTAACATCAAATGATAGAAGAAAACTAGTCACAACAGAGATGAACTGTCTACACAGAATGCTGGGAGTATCAAGAAGAGACCGGTTTATAATTTAAAACATCAGGGAAAAAAGTGGGTACAACATCAGTACTGAACTTCATCAATAAACAACAAATTAAATAGTTCGGCAACATAAGCAGATTACCAACAGACAGTGCGCCACAGAGAGCAATGTTACTCCGATACAGTGGATACAAAGCAAAAAGCTGTCCACGCAAAAGGTGGACCTCAGAGATAACAGAGGCGACGAAAGACACTGTTTATGAAGAGCACACAAAAGCATGTTCTATAAATCTCTTCTTACTCTGAAGCGGTGAGACAAATCAGGATTGGAGAAGAGAATGAAAGACAAGAAGCATAGAGGGGCTCGCTCCAGGTATCTACTTTTACAATCTGACACTGAAAGAAAAAAGTAGGATTAGAGAATAGATAGATAGATATTCAAAATGTGTTGCAATGTCTCCTTCATCATCAACATCAAGTAGCTTGTTCCTTCCGGAACTTGGCTCCCATGACAGCAGTTCTGAAAAACTATATTCTGTGCAAGGTGACCGACGTCAGCAGCAGTCATTCTCAGATCGTCAATGATATCTTGCACCTATCGTCTTCTAGGTCTTTCTCTCATTTTTCTTCCAGATGACATTTCCTCTAAAATTATCATCTCTAGGCACTCATGTCGTGTGATGTGTCCGAAATATTTAATTTAAAAACAAATATTATGCTCTTTAATAGCCAACTCTCTTTAATATCTCTATTCTGTTGTAGAACAGAAGCATTTGTTCTTCTCTCTGTCCATGATATTCTTTGTACTCTTCTGTAGCATTTACATTCAAAGGCATTAATGATCTTTTCCACCTCTTTTGTGATGGTCTCCTTCACCACCATCATGATATCCTTACTCGATCTCCCAAAAAAATGTATAGCGAGCAATCGCTTTTGTATTCCATTCTAAGAACCATACATCCATAATAACCAGGTTGGAAAATAACATCTTCACATCGAGACACATGTCTTCTGTCTATCTACATGTTCTATATAATTATGAAAACGATGATTCATTTTGAGACATCACTTATCGAGTTTTTTTTTTCTGTTTTCACATGAGCCGTGGTACAAGAGACATATGATAATATTGATTGCTTGGAGTGAAATTGAATACAACCTGTACACGGAGTATTCTATAACATACACGGGAGACGTAGGTTTTTTCTCTATTTTTTTGAGAGTTTATTAGAAATGGAATCGAGGAGTCTTTCTGCAAAATATGTTCATTTTTAGTAAAAAATGGAAGACAAATTATCAGCTTGTGTTTTCTTGAAGAGCTGAGGCTTATTATAATCTTCACCATAAACATGCCTGTAATATGAAAACACAAACATGCAAACTTTAATATGCATGGAACACATAAACACATATATATGCACACACAGACGCATATATATATATATATGTCTTTTTTAAAACTCGGATTGGGGCATATGTCCTCAATCAACTCAATCCAAGTTTTCCTATTACTATATCTCCTGCAGCTCCCTCCTGCTGCTCTTCTTTATATTGTTGTTCTCTCTTCCTCAAATCTCGTCTCATGTATTTCTAGGCTTCCGTTTCTTTTTTGATCTTGCTCCAAAAAACCCTCTGAATTTCCCTCTGATTCTCATGGCAGCAGCTCTTCTTTTATTGTTGATCTCTGCCTCCAACATATTCCCTCAACCAACTCATGCCAAGTCTTCCTATCTCTAGCTATCTCCTGCAGCAGCTCAATCCAGCTCTTCTTTATATTGTTGATCTCTGACTGCAACATATTCCCTCAACCAACTCATGCCAAGTCTTCCTATCTCTAGCTATCTCCTGCAGCAGCTCAATCCAGCTCTTCTTTATATTGTTGATCTCTGACTGCAACATATTCCCTCAACCAACTCATGCCAAGTCTTCCTATCTCTAGCTATCTCCTGCAGCAGCTCAATCCAGCTCTTCTTTATATTGTTGATCTCTGACTGCAACATATTCCCTCAACCAACTCATGCCAAGTCTTCCTATCTCTAGCTATCTCCTGCAGCAGCTCAATCCAGCTCTTCTTTATATTGTTGATCTCTGACTGCAACATATTCCCTCAACCAACTCATGCCAAGTCTTCCTATCTCTAGCTATCTCCTACAGCTCCCTCCAGCTCTTCTTTTTATTGTTGATCTCTGACTCCAAATATCGTCTCCGTGTATTTCTAGGCCTTCCTCTCTTCCTCTGTTCATGTGGGTTCCAGGAAATAGCACTTCATGTTATATTCCCCTATGATTTTGCAAAGTGTGTCCTATCCAGCGCCAGTGTCTTTTTTTAACCTCTTGGTTCACTGGAATCTGTCTTGTTGTCCCATAAGTTCCTCATTTGTAGACCCTATCATACTATCTCAGTCCCTCTATTCTGCGCAGACACCAGTTGATGAATGTTTGCAGTTTATGCGTTATCCTTTTAGTAGTTCTCCATGTTTCTGATCCATACAGCAGAACTGCTTTAACATTGGAGTTGAATATTCTAATTTTTATTCTAGATTTGATTTATTTTGACTTCCATATGTTTCCCAGTGCAATGAAAGCTCCTCTTGTCTTCTGTAATTATATAGATATATGGCCTTTTTCGTCTTTTAGATGACCAATGATCAAGTGTCTTACTGTGACAACTTATGAGTTTGCGCTTGTCTCTCTCTTGCCTTTCAGCTCATCGCGAAGTTTCTTTTCAAAAGATTCTTCACCTTTGCGTAATGATGTTTCCACATATTTCGATCATCAGCTAATATTTCTGATACCGATAGAAACTTTCTTTACCGAGGCCTTGCAAACATCTTTGACATGAAAAACAGTTTCAGTTTGGGATATCTTCATTGCACTCCGGGCATTTCCATAGGTGCTCCGATCTCCTTCGCAATATCTCCAACCGCGCCCATCGACTGACTGTACCAGTTCCATTTTGATTGACGAGCCTACTTGTATACCTGTCGTACTGTTCTTTTCTTGCTACTCCAATCTTCAAACCCAGCTCTCGCATTCTAGTAGTTGACGTTGATTGGTTTAGATTTTAGCTGAAGGTTTTCTCTGCAGCCACGCTCTATGAGGGCGTTCAATATGTCAGCTCTGTCAGACATATATCTGAGTAGTGAGGGGCCTGTCTCTTCTCTTCCGAATGTTCACAGAACAACACTTGTTGTGGTATGCGGATATTGTCCATTTCTCTATCCATATATGCGTGCATACAAGCAAACAAACATCCTATTCAGACATATACAGGCATACAAACAAACATCCCATTCATGAGCAATTCACACAGACATACAAACAAACATCCCATGCAGACATATACAGACATACAAACAAACATCCCATTCATACATATACAGACATACAAACAAACATCCCATTCTGCATACAGAGCATACAAACAAACATCCGTCAGTGCGTACAGATACAAAAATTTAGACCCTCCCATCTGTACAGGATACAAACAATAAGACAGGTCAACGACAATACAACAATAATATCGAATGTATACGAACTGAGAGAAATGAAGAAATGAGTAAGAGATAAGTCGAAGATTAGATCGTTGTACAGGACGCAGAGCAACCAGAGGGCCGGAGTATAGCGTACACAATTCTGTTTATGAATTGAATCAATACTTCAACCGGTCCAAGTTTTCCAGCCCACAGATAAAATATCACGTGATCTGATAACACGATCAAACTGTGAACGGGGCTACTACATTCACGTGCATGCGCTGTCAACAAATATGATGGGGATAATTAATTGATAAGATTATCAGGGGTCAGGAAATGAAGAGAAGACGACAAGAGAAACAGAAATAAGAGAATATGATAGTCCCTCTCTCTCGATCACCGTCCAGACCGATGTACCAGACCTGCCCATAAATTCATGCAGCAGTAGCATTGGTGTATTTTACGTCACATCTTCAGCACCATTTGAAATTCTGGTGCTTATCCTTCAGCGATGTGTCCTGTTTCAGCCAGCGTTTACTCGGTTCACTTTCCGTTCTGTAGCATCTAGTGCTTTTACGGTGTGGGGTAGTAGCCCCACACCCACCTCCCTAGCGCCTCTTACGACATCGTGCAGGTAACAGTGGTTGAATTCTTTACACCCCAATTTGGGCCCCGGTAACCACTCGACGATATAAGAGAATGTGATAGTATTATCAATATAAGGAAAGACTGCAGTAAAACTATGTAGCGATGGTGAAACACGTAATAACAAAGTACTGCAGTTTTACAAAATACAAAAACAATAACAATACACAGCAACGTATCGATAAAAAGGCCTTTATCAAACAAAGAATACAAAAGAAGTGAAGAAATATACTTCTTACACGACACAGGACATATAGAACATCAATTGTCTGATTATATATGTTCTATGCCGTGTAAGAAGTGAATCTCTTCACTTATGTTGTATCCTGTGCTTGATAAAGACCTTTTGGACGAAACGTTGCTGAGAATCTGATAGAGAAGAAAGGTAAGAGAAGTAGATAAACGAAGATAAATAAATAAAATACCCGTTGCCGGGGACCAAGTTAAGGGTGTAAAGAATAGAACCACTGTTACCTGCCATGCATGTTGCAAGAGGCGACTAAGGAGATTGGTAGTAGGGCTAGCTACCCCACCCCGTAAAAAAATCACTAGATAACTATAGAAAAGAAACAACCAAGAAAATTCATATCTCACCACAAGAGGAAGAAGAAGGACTCCGCAAAGAGGAACAATTGGTAGAGAGTTGAGATATCTGGAGAGGATGGCTTTGGATAGGCGGGCTTGGAAGGCCTTGGTTGCAGACCTATGTCTCCTTCCCATGGAGCGAAGGGTGAAGAAGAAGAAGAAGAAGAGGACAAGTATAAAACAAATCAAAGAATTTGACAGAAAAAAATATAGAAAGAAGTAGACAATTGAAGAAAAACAAACAAAAATTAGACAAGTGTTGAGAAATTAGAGAATTTGACAGAAACGATAGTTAAACGAGGTAGACAATTGAAAATAAACTGTAGAGGCTCACAGGGAGCAAAGAATAGTAACACTGCGACCTACAAGGCAGGTCGTAAGAGGTGGTTGAGGTAGGGGTCTAGGAAACTACCCTAGTAAATAAAAAGCGTCGCAGAAATCGGATGTGTTGGCCTACTTGCATGCCATCGTTCTTAGACTCGGATCACATACAAACCATAAAGAGTGTTTAACAAGTGATCGATATGGAACGTACGAAGATGAAGAAGAAGAAGAAGAATTGAACAAGAGAAGAGAAGTAAGAGAAGCAAAGTATACTAGACAAGGACATGTTTAACATTTCAGCTAAAAATCATTTTCTTATTATTGGATTTGATGATTTTATTGACGAAGAGAAATTTCATTATTTCAAAGAACTTCTCGTGTCATTTGCATATTTTTCTTATTTCTGTTGTATTTTTTTGGTGTGTGTATTCTAATTCCTTTCTGTATTCCCATTTTAATTTCACTTTTTAGTAATTTTCTGTATTGCAATTTGTTATTTGTTTCCATTTATTTTTTTATTATTTTCTTTGTTTACCCTAATTTCATGTGTATTTTTTTAATGTGGGTAATTTGTAGACCTCCTGCCTAGCGTGTTCGTAGCGCGTTGGAGGGACAAGCCCCTGTAGAATGCAGGTTCAGATTCGGGTCGTGGACGAACCGAAGGTTCTTCCAGAACGGTATTCGATGCACGAACGAACGGGTAACGATGTCCATGGCACCGAACCGAAGGTAAAAATGTCCGTGGCACCGAACCGAAGGGTAACGATGTCCATGGCACCGAACCGAAGGGTAAAAATGTCCGTGGCACCGAACCGAAGGGTAACGATGTCCATGGCACCGAACCGAAGTGTAAAAATGTCCGTGGCACCGAACCGAAGGGTAACGATGTTCGTTCACGAACCGAAGGTAACGATGTCCATGGCACCGAACCGAAGGTAAATGTCCGTGGCACCGAACCGAAGGGTAACGATGTTCGTTCACTGAACCGAAGGGTAACGATGTCCATGGCACCGAACCGAAGGGTAACGATGTCCATGGCACCGAGCCGAAGAGCTGAAAGCTCAAGTGCTTCTCGATTGAAAAGAAAATGTGGGTAATGTTATTACTTTTTTGTTCACTAATTCATTTTATATTATTACTTTTTTTTGGGTTCTCTTATTTCTTTTCTTTTGATCCATTTTCTTCTTCGTCTTCTTCTTCTTCTTCTGGGAATGCTCCTACATCGACTACTTGTTAAACCACTCTCTGTGATTTGTATGTGATCTGAGCATAAGAGCGATTGTGCGTTGTTCCAGTTATACACCTACAAGCACATCCGATTTCTGCGACGCATATTTATTGACTAGGGTAGCTTCCCTAGACCCCTACCTCAGTCACCTCTTACGACATGCCTCTTAGGTCACTGTGTTACTGTTCTTTGCCTCCCCTTGTGAGCCCCGGCAATACACTGGCGAGCATTTGTTTGTAAAACCATATTTTAGCAATCTCATTGTAAAACCACATTTTAGCAATCTTCTGTAAAACCACATCTTTGCAATCTTACATCTTAGCAATCTTCTGTAAAACCACTTCTTAACAATCTTCTGTAAAACCACATCTTGGCAATCTTCTGTAAAACCACATTTTGGCAATCTTCTGTAAAACCACATCTTAACAATCTTCTCTCTCTCTCTCTCTCTCTCTCGCGATAGTTCTTAGGCCGCTGTTATCAATCTATTGTGATATATAAGCAGCCAAACATCAAGAACGGATGTACGTGCAATACCTTCAGTGTCTATTGGAGCTTAGGTGCTTATCCCTTGGCGGTGTGTTCGATTTCAACCAGCGTTTACTGGGTTCGCTCTCCGTTAGCCTTTTGCTGTTCCCAACCAAAACCCACAAGCCAACAGGTTTAACAATCTTCTAAGCCCGCGTGTCCAGCCTGTTCGTAGCGCGTTGGACTACGGGTGACTAGTCCTCTGTAAGTGCGGGTTCAACTCCGTGGACTGGCAGAAAAGCTACAGGTTCCCCAGATTTACGGTGTTCGTGGTACCGAGCCGAAGGGTTACGATGTCCATGACACCGAGCCGAAGAGCTTTCAGCTCAAGTGCTTCTGGATCGGGAAAACCCAAAAAACAAAACAAACTTCTATAAAACCACATCTTAGCAATATTCTGTAAAGCCACATACAATACAGGGGCGATCAATTTTTAAAAATATCGATTAGATCTCAGATTGGAGAGACACGATGTTTATGATTAATTTTGGGTTGAACTTTTTGGAGAAAATGTTCGGATATTTAATAAAAGCAGTCAATGCAACAATTAAATAGGCGGATGATGAAACGGAGGATTATATATCTCTCTTTCTCTCTATAGCATGTGACGCCTCTGGCGATTAAGACAGCAACAACTGCATACTCTATTTTTGGCCGTCATCTGTTTTGTGTTCCAGTTGTGATTCATTTCTTTCAGTTCTTGTTATATTGTTCTCCTCCAGGTTTTTTTGGGTCTGCAGCGTTTTTGTTTACCCTCTGGTGTCAATCTCAGTGCAGTTTTCGTTATAGAGTTAGTCTCCATGCGTATCCCATGTCCGATCCATTTCCAGCTTCTCTATTACTAGATGTTTAGAGAAAGTATTGTGTATTGTTCTTGTACATTGTAAAATCACATTACTCTGTTATACGTCAGGATCAATATAAAATAAAATTCCCTGTAACCTTTTCAGACCTTAGTGTGCAGGAGTTAGGAGGGACAGTTCATTTCCTCACGTGTGGAATGTCGAGTGTGGGATTTAAACCACAACCATATAGTGTCCGAGTTAATTGTCGAACGCGTATGCAGTATGCTAATCTGTCTCACATACATGAGGATACAGAATCAATATGTGCAGCTTTGTGTTGCCTGATTTCTACCATATAGATGCAGTGTCTCAGGACGTGATTATTCGCTTGCCTTGAACATTTCTACCCATGACTAGTATATAATAGGTGTGTTACCAGGGGCATGCAAGGTGTGCAAAGAATAGTACCACTGCAACCTACAATGCATGTCGTAAGATGAGATTGATGTAGGGTCTAGGAAGCTACCCTAGTAAATAAAAGCCCAGAAGAAATCGGATGTGCTGTCCTACTTTTAGGCCCATAACTGGCACAACGTACAGTCGCTCTTAGGCTTAGATCACATACAAATCACACAGAGTGGTTAACAAGTGATCGATATGGGGCGTTCGCAAAGAAGAAGTATAAAAAAGAACTCGGTATGACGATCGATATGGGACGTTCGCAAAGAAGAAGTATATAATAGACCTGGTATGACGATCATATGGACGTCGCAAAGAAGAATTGATGAAAAAAGAACTGGAGCGATCGATATGGACGTTCGCAAAGAAAAGTAGTAATAGACTCAGGTATGACGATCGATATGGGACGTTCGCAAAGAAGAAGTATATAATAGAGCTCAGTATGACCATCATATAATTTTGTAGGACGGAATAAACATAGTGAACTCTGATGAATCACTAAGAGAACAGTGAGCACTAGAGAGGTTCAGTTCTGGCTCCTTTCCATGGGTGGGAGAAAAGTAGCCGGTGGGAGTAGACCAGTGTTTCCCAACGTGAGGCCCCAGCCCAACAGGTGGGCAATTTGATTGTTGAGGGAAGCAATTTTATTGTTAAGGGAGGTGGGGACAATTAAATACTTGAATTTCAGTTCCCATTATATGTTTGAAAATTTACTTCTGTGTTTCATCAACAATTTCCGAGTGATTTCTTCCTAAAACCTATCATTTAAGTTTCTTCAGTGAACAAATCAATTATTGAAAATTAAAAATTATGTATGTGTTACGTAGGGGGCATACGAATTTTGGAAAGACTTAGGTGGGGCATGACACAAAAAAGGTTGAGAAACACGGGTGTAGACAATTAACAGACCCCTCAAGATTGTATCGAAGTGTGAGAGTCAGATCTACATAATATTCGGTAAGAGTAAATCGTCGCTAGATAATTGATGAAGATTTAGAATGACGTGTTAGACAAAATATTATGAAAAATAGAACAATGTAAATCAGCGTTTCCAAAAGTGGGCGGTACCGCCCCCAGTGGTGCACCCCCAGTGGCGCAAGCGTTCTTGGGGGCGATAGTGGGTTCAGAAGAATTTGGGGAAGTTGGGGTGTTCAGGTGATTAGGGGTCGGTGGCTCCTTAAAGAAGAAAGGTGGCTCCTTTAATCATATATATTTTAAAATAAATTATTTTCGTGATTTTGCGATTGAATAATCATTTAAAATTTGAATTCTGCATTTTAATTAATCTTATGCCCGTCTTCCGCGATCTATTTTTTCATTAATATTCTATTTCATGAATATAATGATCTCTCTCGCGATCATATGATCATTTGAAAATTGACCATGTATGATAGAAATATATATCAATTTTCTATATCAAAGAGAAAATATAGCATGTATATGGGGGAAGACCCTACACAATTTAATTTATGTTGTACAAAGTGGGCGTGGGCCGAAAAAGTTAGGGAATCTATGATGTAAATGAATATACTTACACAGTAAAGTGATAGATGAAACACTTCCAGCCGGTAGGTCGCTCTAAGAAATTGTAGATACGCCCCTGAATTGAAGTTTTCCCGTGTATACGAGAATAAGTCACTTTATTTTGTATCATCGTGTTGTAGGTTCTATCAGTGTTGGGACTCAGTGCCCGAGACTCCGCTGAGCCCGGATTAGTGGAGGGTGAGCACTCTACCTCCATGGAATGTGTAAGCATGCCAGGAATCCATTTTTGAAGATTTGCTCTTTTGTAGAAATCCTTTAATACTGACCCGTGTGTTGACTTTTTGAGGAGATTTTGGAGGAACAACAACAGAGACTTGAACAGGTACCCGGCTTTTTCCTTCGCCACTGCCTGGTTCAGTTCTTTTTCTCATTTCATCGTTTCCGTTGCTGTTGGCTCTCAGCCGTTCTTCATTCGTACCATTTTCACCTCTATCATCTCTTCTGCGATCAGGGTCCTGTTCAGAAGGCAACTCTAAAATATTCGTGTTTCGTTGTTTGTATAGGCCGGTCATTCTTGAAGAACGGAATGCTTCCTTTTCACGCTCCATTGAGAAGGAGATTGCGCGTGTGGTTATCAGCTGTCAAAATGAAGATTTAGAAACATCACCGTTAGAACCTATGTTGCATACAAAGAAGCCAAACCACTTCGCGCCATTGAGCCAAACCAGGTTGTATTGAGCCACTGAAAATACTTTACATAAAAATTGCTTTTACAGGAAGTCAGCGTGGTTGAGTTGTTAGAGATGTGACTCAAACGTAGTGTGTTCGTGGCCAGATACTGTAGAATATCTAGTCTATCTAGGCATAACATGGACCTAATTTGAAAAGTTAGCTAAAGAAATTCAATCAATTACGGAGACGATGTTCTATCGTCGGAACCTCACACAAAACTCTTTACGTGGAATGTGAGTTGATACTTTGGCCATTATCTCGGTAATGTTAGTTCAAGGAAGATTCAACTTTCTTCAGCGTGGTAAATAAATTCACTCGTCTACGAAGACGATGTTCTATCGCCCGAACCTCACTAGACACTCTTTTCATGGATTACGAGCTGATAGAATGGGCATCATCTTGGTAATGATCAAGAGAGAAGATTAAACTTCTATCAGCGCCGTCTCTCCGTGTACTAGTTGCACTCTTCTGTAGGCAAGTAACTAAGAAATTAACCACATAACTTCACGCGCTGTTCTAAACAGCTGTACAGTGCCTACTAAAAGACAGATCCTAGATTTCGGAATCTTCATGGTCTCGTTTAGACAGATCCTCAGATTTCACGCGCTTTAATAAAAATAGTTTGAGTAGATTCACGTAAAAATATACGTGCACAAATCTATGCATAGATTGATTGATAGAACCATCGTTATTGCACTTCGGTGAATAACTATGTGTGCTCCGATCTCTTTCTTACACAAGAAGATCTCAGCGGCAGTGCACGAACTCCGTAGCACTGACGAGTTTCCCCGATGTAATTTAGAAGATGGTGAAAATATTTTTATGAATTAAAAATATATTTCTATAATGAATTTTACTTGGGCAGCAGCTTTCCAGCCTGCTCTTATAGATTTTCAATTTTTTTTTACTGTTTAACTTGAACACAGGACCTACATTTTATCGTTCATCTCCGATAGTACTAGGAACTCGATCTACATAAAGAGAGTGTTCTAAATTTAATATTGTAGATATTTAATTTATATGATGACTATCACGTAAAGTAGATGAGATCTTTCGAAGTAGATATTTGATTTACAAGATGACCAGCAGGTATTGTAGATATGGACTTCCGAAGTAGATATTTGAGCTACAAGTTGACCAACACGTTTTGTAGATATGGTTGTCCGAAGTAGATATTTGATTTACAAGTTGACCAACGCGTTTTGTAGATAGATCTTCCAAGTAGATATTTGAGTTACAAGTTGACCAACGCGTTTTGTAGATATGATCTTCCGAAGTAGATATTTGAGTTACAGTTGACCAACGTTTGTAGATATGATCTTAAGTAGATATTTGAGCTACAAGTTGACCAACCCGTTTTGTAGATATGATCTTCCGAAGTAGATATTTGAGTTACAAGTTGACCATCAAGTAAAGTAGATGTTACAAGATGACCATCACGTTTGTAGATGTGATCTGTCGACGTAGATATTTGATCTACGAGATGACCATTACGTAATGTAGATGTTACAAGATGACCATTACGTAGTGTAGATGTTACAAGATGATCAGCACGTAAAGTAGATGTAATTTTCTGAAGAGACTTCGGTCTACAAATGACATATTCGTGGGAAAATTTCTGATTGTTTGAAGAAGGCTTATTGTGGATGATCTTAACAATAAAGTGCAATTTTGCGATAAATCAGAGATAAATCAGAGATAAATTAGAGATAAATCTTTGCTGAAATGTATTCCATTGAATGAGTAGAAATGTTATTATTCCAACGACCGGATAGTACAGTTATTATTTGAGTAGGTTAGTTAACTCAAGATCTCTACTTGTGGCATTGTGATTCTGCTGTGTTTAACATATGATCAAAGTTTGGCTTTGGTGTTTTCTATCCTTTACTCGATAAAGCCTTTTTTGTTGAAACGTCGTTTTAGCCTGTTTTTGTGCTTTATAAAAGTATGTTACTTCGTGGTTTTGCTGTTCATCTGAAGACCATAAGCAACAATAGACAGTGTGATAGTTAGAAAATACTGTATCATTCTTTCAACAGTTTCTTTCTTATGTTCCAACTATGAACGTCTAGTCTCTTGTTGATCTTTGATCATATTTTTCATTACAGTCAGACACATCAACATCAGAGTTCGTGATGAAACCTGAAATATAAAAAATTAAAATAAATATCTGAAGAAATATGTGTACAAGATAAAAATGAATGATTATGTTCATGATTACTAAATTTACTAAATAAAAGAAATATCATATTCCAGGATATTAGCAGAGCCCTATCTATTAACATTGGAGTCATACGCTCTGAAGTAGTCAACACCTTTACATACCTTGGTTCTGTCATCAGCAGCAACCTCTCAGTCGGTGATGAATTTAGTAATCGCATTGGGAAGGCCTCCACTGCTATGTTTAAATTAGCAAAGCGTGAATGGGAAAATAGGGCACTCACAAGAAACAAAAGTATATACGCATATACCTGTGTTTTCAGCACTCTGCTGTATGGTAGTGAGACGTGAAACATCCGTGCAGAGAGAACATCCTATGTTTCAGCTTCAGTCTTCGGTTTTACCTGCAGCAACTGTGGCAGGGATTGCCACTCCAGAATAGGCCATTACAGCCATAAGAAACGTTGTGATTCAGCACAGAACATACTACATGACGCAAAACTTATTGTCTCCTGAGACAGCACAGAACATACTACATGACGCAAAACTTATTGTCTCCTGAGACAGCACAGAACATACTACATGACGCAAAACTTATTGTCTCCTGAGACAGCACAGAACATACTACATGACGCATAACCTATTGTCTCCTGAGACAGCGCAGAACATACTACATGACGCATAACCTATTGTCTCCTGAGACAGCGCAGAACATACTACATGACGCAAAACTTATTGTCTCCTGAGACAGCACAGAACATACTACATGACGCAAAACTTATTGTCTCCTGAGACAGCACAGAACATACTACATGACGCAAAACTTATTGTCTCCTGAGACAGCACAGAACATACTACATGACGCAAAACTTATTGTCTCCTGAGACAGCGCAGAACATACTACATGACGCAAAACTTATTGTCTCCTGAGACAGCACAGAACATACTACATGACGCAAAACTTATTGTCTCCTGAGACAGCACAGAACATACTACATGACGCAAAACTTATTGTCTCCTGAGACAGCGCAGAACATACTACATGACGCAAGACCTATTGTCTCCTGAGACAGCACAGAACATACTACATGACGCAAAACTTATTGTCTCCTGAGACAAAGAAGTCAATAGATGACTTCAAGCTTATTGAAAACTAAAAAGACGAATGCATTCTACATAAGCTGCATCTCTAGTCATCCATCCTACTTAGTTCTAAGATTTAGTTTATTTAGTTTTCCTTGTGTATGTATGTGTCCTTGAAAAAGACTTACAGTCGAAAAGTTTGACTTTTGTTAGTTGTATACTTAATCATAAATTTTGCTTTCTTATGTGATACCTTATGTGATACCATACGTGTCTTTGTTCTAAAACTCTCATTTATTAAGTAGCACCGCAGTCTTAGCTCGGTTTTCTCCAGATCTGATCTCTCACTTTCTCTCGCGATCACCGCTTAGACTGATGTACCAGATTTCCCATAAATCTCATTTATGTGGAAATCTGATTCATGCATCTTTAGCGTGAGTGTGTTTCGTTCCATCTTTAGCGCCATTTGGAACTCTGGTGCTAATCCTTCGGCGATGTGTCCGGTTTTAGCCAGCGTTTACTGGGTTCGCACTCCGTCAGCCTTTGGATGTCCCAGCCGACCTGCAAGGCAGCAGGTTCAGATCTGATCTGATACGCTCTGACCACCTCAGTTGTGTATGTGTCCGTATATTGCTGACAAAAGCTGCATGAGATGTATACTAGCGATGCCCTGGAGTGACAGACTAATAAACAAACAAACAATGAGGTGTTGGAATATGCAGAGATTCTTAACATGCCACTCTTATTCGTCAACATCATTGGCCCGCCTGCCTAGCGTGTTCGTAGCACGTTGGACTACGGGTGACTAGCCCTCTGTGAGTGCGGGTTGAATTCCGTGCTCTGGCAGAAAAGCCACAGTTTCTCCAGATTTACGGTGTTCGTGGCACCGAACCGAAGGGTTACGATGTCCATGGCACCGAGCCGAAGAGCTGAAAGCTCAAGTGCTCCTGGATCAGAAAAAAAATATCCGTCATCATCAGAGCCGCAGTAGCGTAGTTGTTAGGGAACTCGCTTCTTGGACGTGTGCGGGTTCAATTCTACACTGGTCGTCAAATATTTATCCTACCGTACCGGTTCTAAGGTCGACCTAGTCTCAATTGGGTACTAGGTAAAGAATTGGGAAGTAAATCATCATGATCATCATCGTCGTCATCAACATCATCATCATCATCATTCCAGCCCTAGTCATCAACACCACCACAACAACTACCACCATCATCAACATCAGTATTATCTTCATCATCATCATCATCATCATCATCATCATCATCTTCATCATCATCATCATCATCATTCTAGAACTCCTGTACCAAAATCATCATGAATAAACTCTACTATTTTAGTAATAAACACACAGCTCAGGTCTGCATCCCACAAGTACTCAATATTGCAATGTTGTCGCTATCAACAGATCAGACTAATGTAACGTGTCGGCTTTAAAGTGACAAAAAAATAAATTAAGAATAAACTATGAATTGCGTGAGTAATTCTTTGTAATAATGTTGCAACGCTAGAATTACTATCCTATACTGTGTAATTCCAATAAATCACTTTTAATTGAAGAAAAAGGAGAGAGAGAGAAAGAAAGAGAAACAGAGAGAGAGAGAACGAATGGTGCTAAGCTATGCTGCAATAGACTGTCAAAAACACATACGTCTCGAGGGAGCCAATTTGTGACACTGTCACGTGGTGAGAACATAAGTTAGCGGATGATTCTACGTCGTCTGGTTGGATGTGACAAGTACACCGGTAGGGAGAGCTTACACGGTGAATAGTTACTTTGTGTTCACTGCATTATTAAGGGATGTTGATGGTGGTCTTTAGGTAGTGGTGGTTTCTTTGTTAGTGGTATAGTAAGGGATGGTAATGGATGGTTTCTTTGTTAGTGGTACAATAATGACTGTTGAAGGTGGTCTTTATGTAGTAATGGTTTC
Organism: Arion vulgaris; assembly: GCA_020796225.1. NCBI lineage: Eukaryota > Metazoa > Mollusca > Gastropoda > Stylommatophora > Arionidae > Arion > Arion vulgaris. Next base: position 47,587,339 of record CM036755.1, on the reverse strand, counting down.
TTTGCTAGTGGCATAATAAGGGATGTTGATGGTGATCTTTAGATAGTGGTGGTTTCTCTGTTAGTGGCATAATAAGGGATGTTGATGGTGATCTTTAGATAGTGGTGGTTTCTCTGTTAGTGGCATAATAAGGGATGTTGATGGTGATCTTTAGATAGTGGTGGTTTCTCTGTTAGTGACATAATAAGGGATGTTGATGGTGATTTTTAGATAGTGGTGGTTTCTCTGTTAGTGGCATAATAAGGGATGTTGATGGTGGTATTTATGTAGTAGTGGTTTCTTTGTTAGTGGTATTATAAGAACTTGTTGATTGTGGTCTTTATCTAGTTGTGGCTGTTATATGGGTAAGGAGAAGGAATTCTGGCGATGGATGTGGATGGTAGGCCCACACGGAATGCGTTGAAAATTGGTCATCATCTGTTAGACGTTGTACAATGGCAATATCAAGCAAGCAATGAAAAAGTGAACAAGAAATTGTGTACGTTCCAGGAAGGATGAATTGTGAATTGTTTCTTCATTATGTACAACCATAACCTCATGTGGTCTCTGTGGGTCTCTGTGGGTCTCTGTGGGTCTCTGTGGGTCTCTGTGGCGTAGAGGTTAAGTGCTCGCATCTCATTCCACAGGGTACTGGCTCGCTCCCTTCTGTAGTCATCATAGAGCTCTGTGTATTAAGTGTAGGTGCGATCGAGTTCTTAGTCCTATCGAAGACGGACGATAAAACGTAAGTCCTGTGTTCAAGTTAAGCACGTTGAAAGAAACATAGGCAGTTCAGAATTAAGAAGAGCAGGGTAAAAAACCGCCCTGTCTCGGGTACAATTCATGAGAAATATTAACAAATAAAATTCCTACCACATATATTTTCATCATCTTCAAAATGACATCGGGGATCCTCACTGAACTCGTGCACTGCCGATGAAATATTCCTATGTAAGAAAGACATCGGAGCATACAATGTTACTCATCGAAGTGCTCTATGGTCTATAAATCAATCAATCAATTAATCAATTAATCAAATTAGTGTGTTTAACAGGTATCAAAGCAGCAGAGAAGATCATTAATGCCTTTGAATGCAAATGCTACAGAAGAGTACTTAGAATTTAAATTGTAATAAAAAATATGCCAGTTCTGAAAGAATACAGGAAACGCTATGTTCTCTCCAAGAATGAAAACTACACTTCACTTTAAGTGCAAGAAAGAAGGAGGTAACGCTATGTTCTCTCCAAGAATGAAAACTACACTTGACTTGAAGTGCAAGAAAGAAGGAGGTAACGCTATGTTCTCTCCAAGAATGAAAACTACACTTGAAGTGCAAGAAAGAAGGAGGTAACGCTATGTTCTCTCCAAGAATGAAAACTACACTTCACTTTAAGTGCAAGAAAGAAGGAGGTAACGCTATGTTCTCTCCAAGAATGAAAACTACACTTGACTTGAAGTGCAAGAAAGAAGGAGGTAACGCTATGTTCTCTCCAAGAATGAAAACTACACTTCACTTGAAGTGCAAGAAAGAAGGAGGTAACATTGTTCTTCCAAGAATGAAAACTACACTTCACTTGAAGTGCAAGAAAAAGGAAGTAACGCATGTCTCTCCAAGAATGAAAACTTCACTGAAGTGCAAGAAGATAGGATAACGCTATTTTCTCCAGAATGAAACACACTTCACTTGGAAGTCAAGAGAGAGAAGCTATGTTCTCTCCCAGAATGAAAAATACATTGAAGTGCAAGAAAGAAGGAGAAAGCATGTTCTTCCAAGAATGAAACTACACTGAAGTGCAAGAAAGAAGGAGGTAACCTATGTTCTCTCCAGAATGAAAACTTCACTTGAAGTGCAAGAGAAGGAGGTAACGCTATGTTCTCTCCAGAATGAAAACTTCACTTGAAGTGCAAGAAGAAGAGGTAACGCATGTTCTCCAAGAATGAAACTACCTGATGCAAGAAAGAAGGAGGTAACGCTATGTTCTCTCCAAGAATGAAAACTACACTTGAAGTGCAAAGCAGGAGGTAACGCTATGTCTTTCCAAAAATGAAAACTACACTTGAAGTGCAAGAAAGAAGGAGGTAACCTATTTCTCTCAAGAATGAAAACTACACTTGAAGTGCAAGAAAGAAGGAAGGTAACCTATTTTTCTCCAAGAATGAAAACTACACTTGAGTGCAAGAAAGAAGGAGGTAACCTCATGTTCTCTCCAAGAATCAAACTACACTTGAAGTGCAAGAAAGAAGGAGGAACGCTATGTTCTCTCCAAGAATGAAAACTACACTTGAAGTGCAAGAAAGAAGGAGGTAACGCTATGTTCTCTCCAAGAATGAAAACTACACTTGAAGTGCAAGAAGAAGGAGGTAACTATGTTCTCTCAAGAATGAAAACTACACTTGAAGTGCAAGAAAGAAGGAGGTAACGCTATGTTCTCTCCAAGAATGAAAACTACACTTGAAGTGCAAGAAAGAAGGAGGTAACGCTATGTTCTCTCCAAGAATGAAAACTACACTTGAAGTGCAAGAAAGAAGGAGGTAACGCTATGTTCTCTCCAAGAATGAAAACTACACTTGAAGTGCAAGAAAGAAGGAGGTAACGCTATGTTCTCTCCAAGAATGAAAACTACACTTGAAGTGCAAGAAAGAAGGAGGTAACGCTATGTTCTCTCCAAGAATGAAAACTACACTTGAAGTGCAAGAAAGAAGGAGGTAACGCTATGTTCTCTCCAAGAATGAAAACTACACTTGAAGTGCAAGAAAGAAGGAAGTAACGCTATGTTCTCTCCAAGAATGAAAACTACACTTGAAGTGCAAGAAAGAAGGAGGTAACGCTATGTTCTCTCCAAGAATGAAAACTACACTTGAAGTGCAAGAAAGAAGGAGGTAACGCTATGTTCTCTCCAAGAATGAAAACTACACTTCACTTGAAGTGCAAGAAAGAAGGAGGTAACGCTATGTTCTCTCCAAGAATGAAAACTACACTTGAAGTGCAAGAAAGAAGGAGGTAACGCTATGTTCTCTCCAAGAATGAAAACTACACTTGAAGTGCAAGAAAGAAGGAGGTAACGCTATGTTCTCTCCAAGAATGAAAACTACACTTGAAGTGCAAGAAAGAAGGAGGTAACGCTATGTTCTCTCCAAGAATGAAAACTACACTTGAAGTGCAAGAAAGAAGGAGGTAACGCTATGTTCTCTCCAAGAATGAAAACTACACTTGAAGTGCAAGAAAGAAGGAGGTAACGCTATGTTCTCTCCAAGAATGAAAACTACACTTGAAGTGCAAGAAAGAAGGAGGTAACGCTATGTTCTCTCCAAGAATGAAAACTACACTTGAAGTGCAAGAAAGAAGGAGGTAACGCTATGTTCTCTCCAAGAATGAAAACTACACTTCACTTGAAGTGCAAGAAAGAAGGGGTAAATTTGCTCATTTCAAGAAATTTCTGAATGCGTTTAAAAACAAAAATGGAAATAAATGTTCAGAGAATGCAATTCGTGTGAGGCATCTCATTATTGATAAAATTATCTTGAATTTGAAACAATTTTCCGATGGAAAGTCTGTGAGAGTGTTTCAATGAAAACGTTCAAGTGCTTTGCGCCACCGATGAAAGCCTGTTTGTAAGTGTATCGGATAAGAATGATTGATTGATATCATAGGACCACCATCATTGCATTTTGGTGGTAACCGTGTGTTCTTCGATCTCTTTTTTTCACATGAAGATCTCAGAGGCAGTGCACGAACTCCGTAGCACTGACGAACGTCCCCCATGTAATTTAGAAAATAGTGAAATATTTTGTTGGAATTTCTTTATTTATATCGTTTTAATGAATTTGCCTGGACAGCGGCTTTCCAGCCTGTCCTTCTAGATTTTGAACTGCCAAAGATTATTTTACGTGCTAAACTTGAACACGTGACCTACGTTTAATCGTCCGTCTCCGATAGGACTAGGAACTCGATTTCACCTACACTGAGACCAGGAATCTCTGGGAGGCAAGACTCACATGACTCCCCCTCCCTTGTTCCCCTCCTCCGCCAAATTAATTGTAATTTTCAAATTGCAAACGAAAAAACCCAATATTTTTCAACACGAGCGTTATAACAGTAATGCCACATAAATGCAATAAAATTCGCAGGGAAAAGTGGGAACATTAAAAAAAAAAGTGCGACAAGAAATTTGAGAAAAATTGTTTAAAAAAACAAACAAATTAAAAATCATAATCACCATCCCCACCATAGTCATCACCATTTTCCTCACCATCATCAGTGCCATCACCGTCATCCGTATAACTGTCATAATCGCCGTCACAAATATCACCATCATCATCACCATCATCTTCATTAGTATCATCAACATCATTGTCATCATCATCTTCACCCCATCACCATCGTCATCACCATCAATCCGGCAACATCAACAATATTTGATACAACATTACTATACAACATTAGTCTACCAATCATCATTTCTTAAAATTTATACTAAAATTCTGCGTGTTTCTATGAACTACACTCCGTGCATTCCCTTTTATTGTCCACACAGTCGTTTCTTCTATCGACCTCACTAAACACAAGATGATGATGAACTTCATCACCAGGGGTACACATCCCGACATTTCACCCAAGTGTCACATTATGTCCCACATAAACACACTATTGGATATTTCCCTCGATTTCTCTTCGGTTAATGATTTCCCAGACTCGTGTAACGTCCAATACGGGGTCAAATACAATAACTTCATTTCGACAGTCCCAACACTGGCGTCAGAGTTATCTTAATGGCTGTCTCTAGAGTATGCCAGCTTCCAGTACTTTTTATTATTACTTGTCTTAACCCTTTCACTCTTCCGTGCCGATATAATGGCTTGATGTACACTTTAAGGGTGGACTCTGATCTGGAAATTGTTTCGTTGTTTTCATATTAATGTAGAATTTGTATAACAATTTTGAGATATTATGATTTTGAAGAATAGGACAAGGTCAGTTTACAAAAAAATGTCAAAGCGTTGCCATGGAAACAATACAAAATGGCAGCCAAACACAAAATTTCGAATCCTTAAGACTCTGAATCTAACGAATATAAATGAATTCTGCTTTCACTCTAAGGTGAGCAATTGTAATATCTGGTTTAAAAAAAAATTCCGATCCAGAAGCACTTGAGCTTTCAGCTCTGCGGCTCGGTGCCATGGACATCGTAACCCTTCGGTTCGGTGCCACGAAAACCGTGAATCTGGGGAACCTGTGGCTTTTCTGCCAGCCCGCGGAATTGAAGCCGCACACACAGAGGGCTAGTCACCCGCAGTCCAACACGCTAGGAACATGCTGGGCAGGCGGGCAAATTGTAATATCTAAAATATTATACAAGCTTATTGTTAAGATATATTAAATATTAAATTTTAAATACATTTTTAGGTAAACACACCCCTAAAATTAGGTCATAAAAAGCTTTTTTTGGGTTGTTTTTAACTCAAAATTTATTTAAAATGTAATATTTAATATATCCTAAAAAGCTTGTGTAAATATTATAAAATACTACAATTTTTCACCTAATAGGAAAACAGAATTCATTTACATTAATTAGGTTCAGAGACTTAGGGATTTAAAATTTTGTGTTTGGCGGCCATTTTGTATTGTTTCCATGGCAACGCTTTGACATTTTTGTGTGTAAACTATCCTTTTTCTACTCTTCTAAGTCATAATCTCTCTAAATTGTTACACAAAATCGATATTAGTATGAAAACACACAAAAACATGTCTTGACCTGCATACCCTGAATCCATCCAAAAATAACGCAAAGCCAGTATATTGTCTAGCGGAGTATACAACACAATATTAATGAATCTGGAGATAAAAAAACAAATTAAGGAGTGAAAGGGTTAAGTCAAGCCTGGTCTCTCTTCTCTTCCTGAGAGGGATTTTTATTGGTAGTGCCCACACTCCCTCTCTCTTTCCACTTTTCCGAACTACTCTCCAAGTCCAATCGGAGATGGACGATAAAACGTATGTCCCGTGTTCAATTTGAACACGTACAAGAAAACTATCAATTAAAAATCGAGAAAGCAGGCTGGAAATCCGCTGCCTGGGTAAAATTAATTAGAAAAAATAAAAATAAAATTCCTACAAAATATCTTAACCACCTCCAAATTACATCAGGGATTCTCGCCGGTGCTACGGAGTTTGTGCTCTGGAGCTGAGATCTTCCGGTGTAAGAAAAGATCGGATTACACGTGGTTACTCATCGAAGTGCAATAATGAGGGTCCTATCAATCAATCAATCAATCAATCAATCAACGCCTTGAATCAAAAGGCATCAACAAATTTCCTCCAACCAAATCTGTCTTGAGCATGCCAGCTTAGTTCATTCCAGGTCTTTCCCGCATATTCTCTTTCTCTGTCTACAGTTCGTCTCCATGTCTCTATAGGTCGCCCCCTATCTCTCTTGCCTCCCGGATATCATTTCAAAGCCACATGTGGGTATCTGGTCTTAGAACGTCTTGATAAAGGCCTTTGGTCGAAGCGTTGCTGGTATTGTTATTGTTTTTGTAAAACTAAATACCTTGTTTTTATATGTTTCGCCATTGCTACATAGTTTTACTGTAGTCTTTCCTTATATTGATATTGCTACATAGTTTTACTGTAGTCTTTCCTTATATTGATATTGCTACATAGTTTTACTGTAGTCTTTATTTATATTGATATTGCTACATAGTTTTACTGTAGTCTTTCCTTATATTGATATTGCTACATAGTTTTACTGTAGTCTTTCCTTATATTGATATTGCTACATAGTTTTACTGTAGTCTTTCCTTATATCGATATTGCCACATGTTTACTGTAGTCTTTCCTTATATTGATATTGCTACATAGTTTTACTGTAGTCTTTCCTTATATTGATATTGCTACATAGTTTTACTGTAGTCTTCCCTTATATCGATATTGCCACATAGTTTTACTGTAGTCTTTCCTTATATTGATATTGCTACATAGTTTTACTGTAGTCTTTCCTTATATTGATATTGTCACATAGTTTTACTGTAGTCTTTCCTTATATTGATATTGTCACATAGTTTTACTGTAGTCTTTCCTTATATTGATATTGTCACATAGTTTTACTGTAATCTTTCCTTATATTGATATTGCTACATAGTTTTACTGTAATCTTTCCTTATATTGATATTGCCACATAGTTTTACTGTAGTCTTTGCTTATATTGATATTGTCACATAGTTTTACTGTAATCTTTCCTTATATTGATATTGCTACATAGTTTTACTGTAGTCTTTCCTTATATTGATATTGCTACATAGTTTTACTGTAGTCTTTCCTTATATTGATATTGCTACATAGTTTTACTGTAGTCTTTCCTTATATTGATATTGCCACATAGTTTTACTGTAGTCTTTCCTTATATTGATATTGCTACATAGTTTTACTGTAGTCTTTCCTTATATTGATATTGCTACATAGTTTTACTGTAGTCTTTCCTTATATTGATATTGCTACATAGTTTTACTGTAGTCTTTCCTTATATTGATATTGCTACATAGTTTTACTGTAGTCTTTCCTTATATTGATATTGCTACATAGTTTTACTGTAGTCTTTCCTTATATTGATATTGCCACATAGTTTTACTGTAGTCTTTCCTTATATTGATATTGTCACATCGTTTTACTGTCGTCTTTCCTTATATTGATATTGCTACATAGTTTTACTGTAGTCTTTCCTTATATTGATATTGCTACATAGTTTTACTGTAGTCTTTCCTTATATCGATATTGCACACAGTTTACTGTAGTCTTTCCTTATATTGATATTGTTACATAGTTTTATTGTAGTCTTTCCTTATATTGATATTGTCACATAGTTTTACTGTAGTCTTTCCTTATATCGATATTGCCACATAGTTTTACTGTAGTCTTTCCTTATATCGATATTGCTACATAGTTTTACTGTAGTCTTTCCTTATATTGATATTGCCACATAGTTTTACTGTAATCTTTCCTTATATCGATATTTAACCAAACAACAGAACTTCATCTTCCAAGCAAGAAAGCAATTACAGAACAGAACTTCATCTCCCAAGCAAGAAAACAATTACACAACAGAACTTCATCTCCCAAGCAAGAAAGTAATTACACAACAGAACTTCATCTCCCAAGCAAGAAAGTAATTACACAACAGAACTTCATCTCCCAAGCAAGAAAGTAATTACACAACAGAACTTCATCTCCCAACCAAGAAAGAAATTACACAACAGAACGTCATCTCCCAAGCAAGAAAGCAATTTTAATTTAATTTTTCTTCTTTTCTTTCTTTTCTCCAATCCTGTTTTGCCAGGATAAGAAAATATTTATAGAACGGGCTTTTGTGTGCTATATCTTCTTCTTCTGCGTTCTCACTAGATTGGGATTTCGGATTATCTAATAAAGGCAGCATTCAGCCTCAGATTATCAGCCACGCCATACAGTTTGTCGTGGACGCTGGTGTAAGAAGGCCACCTCTTTCTTCTCAAATCTGCATACGTGTGTGCTATATAAATAGTGTTTTTCTTCTCAAATCTGCATACGTGTGTGCTATATAAACAGTGTTTTTTTCCTCAAATCTGCATACGTGTGTGTTATATAAACAGTGTTTTTCTTCTCTTCTGTTCTCTCTTAGGTCCACCTCTCATGTGGATGGTATTTTACTTGGTATCTACTGTATCGAAGTAACATCGCTCTTTGAAGCACACTGTCTGTTGGTAATCTGTTTATGTGACGTAACCATTCAATTTGTTGTTTCTTGTTGAAGTTCACTACTGATTTTGCACCCACTTTTTTCCTGATATCTTCATTTCTAAACCGGTCACCCAGTATTCTGTGTAGACACTTCATCTCTGTATGATTGCTGGGGTTAATAAGATATCACTTCATATGAAATGAATCACTTCACATTCTAGTTATGATAAACAACATGAAGTGCTGTATCGAAGTGCTTTCGTCAAGGAAAACAGCTACATGGTGATGTCTGCACGATATGAATAAAATTATAAATGCAGACATTCAGTTTTGAAAAGTAAAAATTCTTCCCAATTTCATAAGAGCAGTCCGCTCGCGTAGTGCTGCAAGGGAGCAAAGAAGAGTACCATTCGATCTACAAGGCATGTCGTAAGAGGCGACTAATTTAGGACCTAGGAAATCTACCGTAGTAAATAAAAAGCATCGCAGAAATAGGATGTGCTGGCCTACATTTAGGTGCATAAATGGCACAACGTACAATCGCTCTTAGGCTTAGATCACATACAGATCACACAAAGTGGTTAGCAAGTGACCGATACGGAGCGTTCAAAGAAGAAGAAGAAGAAATTCTAGTTATGAAAAACAACATAAAGTACTGTATAGAAGTACTTTCATAAAGTACTGTATCGAAGCACTTTCATAAAGTACTGTATCGAAGCACTTTCATAAAGTACTGTATAGAAGTACTTTCATAAAGTACTGTATCGAAGCACTTTCATAAAGTACTGTATCGAAGCACTTTCATAAAGTACTGTATAGAAGCACTTTCATAAAGTACTGTATAGAGTATCATAAATGACATGTATCAAGCTACTTTTCTAAATACTTATCAGATCCATAAAGTTGCATAGAAGACTTCAAAAGAAGATCAGAAGAACATTTACACATAAGTACTGTATCGAAGCACTTTCATAAAGTACTGTATCGAAGCACTTTCATAAAGTACTGTATCGAAGTACTTTCATAAAGTACTGTATAGAAGTACTTTCATAAAGTACTGTATCGAAGCACTTTCATAAAGTACTGTATAGAAGCACTTTCATAAAGTACTGTATAGAAGTACTTTCATAAAGTACTGTATCAGAAGGACTTTCATAAAGTACTGTATAGAAGTACTTTTGTCAAGGGAAACAACTACAGATTAATGGCCGCACGATATTAATGAAACTCTGAATGCAGACATTCAATTTTGAAAAGTAAAAATTTTCCAAAATTTCAAAAGATCTCTATAATGAAGTTTTCTTTCAAAGTTTAATCAGTTCTTGTGGAACGAAAGAGAAAAAAGAAACAAAATTGAAGTAGATTTTTTAGTTTAAGTATTGATCAGACGTGAGATGATTTATCGCAGACGAGATATTTTGAAGAGAACAAAAATTTAATTTCCTGTTCCGGTAAAATTTCCAGATGTTGTTCAATGTGCAGTCATGAAGTAGAAGAATAGAGAATGTTCCCGTTATTTCTTCTTTGATCATGGAATACGGAAACAGAAGGGACAGTCTTGTCTGTTTCTATTTTTTTTTTTTACGGAGAAATGTTGGAGAGTTGGAAGTTTCCGGAAGAATAACGGAAGTCCCGCAGGGAGGAAAGTAGATTTGGCGGACTTCTGCTGGTAAATGTCAAAAGTTCTTACTTCTGATGTGAATGGCTGGCTAAATTATCTGTTTGTTTGCTGAAACTAATAATGGTTGTTCGTTTGTCTGTTTGCTAGCTGATGGGTTAATGTTCTATATGGCTGCGAATCATGGACAATGAACAAGCAATATGATCGCTGGAAGCCACATAGACGTGGTTTTATAGAAGAATGCTGAATATTCCATGGAGAGCAAAGGACACAATGATGAGGTTTTAAATCAGGTCTGTGCCCGCCTGCCCTGCATATTCGTAGCACGTTGGACGACGGATGACAAGCTCCCTGTGAGTGCGGTTCAATTCCGCGGTCTTGCAGAAAAGGCACAGGTTCTCCAGATTTACGGTGTTCGTGGTAAAGAACCGAAGGGTTACGATGTCCATGGCACCGAGCCGAAGAGTTGAAAGCTCAAGTGCTTCTGGTTCGAAAAAAAAAAATCAGGGCTGCACATAAATAAACCTTATCAAAAGAATAAGAATATGACAATGAAGGATTCTTCTGGCATATAATAGGAAGAGAAGGTTTGGAACATATAATATGAAGAGAAGGTTCGGAACATATAATACGAAGAGAAGGTTTGGAACATATAATATGAAGAGAAGGTTTGGAACATATAATACGAAGAGAAGGTTTGGAACATATAATATGAAGAGAAGGTTTGGAACATATAATACGAAGAGAAGGTTTGGAACATATAATACGAAGAGAAGGTTTGGAACATATAATACGAAGAGAAGGTTTGGAACATATAATACGAAGAGAAGGTTTGGAACATATAATACGAAGAGAAGGTTTGGAACATATAATACAAAGAGAAGGTTTGGAACATATAATACGAAGAGAAGGTTTGGAACATATAATACAAAGAGAAGGTTTGGAACATATAATAGAAGAAAGGTTTGGAACATATAATACGAAGAGAAGGTTTGGAACATATAATACGAAGAGAAGGTTTGGAACATATAATACGAAGAGAAGGTTTGGAACATATAATAGCAAAGAAGGTTTGGAACATATAATATGAAGAGAAGGTTTGGAACATATAATACGAAGAGAAGGTTTGGAACATATAATCGAAAGAAGGTTTGGAACATATAATACGAGAAGGTTTGGAACATATAATACGAAGAAGGTTTGGAACATATAATACGAAGAGAAGGTTTGGAACATATAATATGAAGAGAAGGTTTGGAACATATAATATGAAGAGAAGGTTTGGAACATATAATACGAAGAGAAGGTTCGGAACATATAATACGAAGAGAAGGTTTGGAACATATAATATGAAGAGAAGGTTTGAACATATAATGAAGAGAGGTTCGAACATATATACGAGAGAAGGTTTGGAACATATAATACGAAGAGAAGGTTTGGAACATATAATACGAAGAGAAGGTTCGAACTATAATACGAAGGAAGGTTTGGAACATATAATACGAAGAGAAGGTTTGGAACATATAATACGAAGAGAAGGTTTGGAACATATAATAGAAGAGAAGGTTCGGAACATATAATACGAAGAGAAGGTTCGGAACATATAATACGAAGAGAAGGTTGAGAACATATAATACGAAGAGAAGGTTTGGAACATATAATACGAAGAGAAGGTTTGGAACATATAATAGAAGAGAGGTTTGGAACATATAATATGAAGAGAAGGTTTGGAACATATCAGAAGTAGACTAGATGTGAAACCAGTCATTTAATTCACAAAAGAACAACATATTAAATGGTTTAGACACCTGGCAAGAATGCCCCGGTATCATCTACCAAAAGAACCACACAGAAAAAGTATAACGAGTACAGAGCAAGAGGAAGACCACACATAGGATGGAGCAACGACAACAAGAACAGCCTTAAGAAAATTAATAACAGTGCATTAAACAGGGAATACAAAGTGCATTAGAACAAGCACACAAGATCACTATACCCCCTCCCCCCACCTGCCAGCTTCATAAAAAGTAAATGGTAGAAGAGAAAGAAGAAGAAGAGAAATGTCGACGCCAAGTATACAATGTGTGTACAAAGATGGTTGAAGAACATTTGAGTGAAGGAATGAATAGACACATAGATATGTCAGTAAATAGATGGATAATAGAAATATATATGTTGGTAAAATAATGAGCAGGCAATTACACATACATATGTGCATGTGTGTGTATGTATGTGTGAATTAATCTTCTTCTTCGAATGCTCCATATCGACCACTTGTTAACCACTTTGTGTGATTTGTATGATCTGAGCCCAAGAGCGATTGTACGCTGTGTCAGTTATGACCTACAATTAGCTAGCACATCCGATTTCTGCGATGCTTTATTTACTAGGGTAGCTTGCAGGTCCTACACCAATCGCCTCTACGACATGCTTTGTAGGTCGCAGTGTTACTAATTTTGCTCCCATGCGAGTCCTGACAACACGCTGACGTGTGTTTGAATTAATGACTAAGCAGATATATGTTTGAGTGTTCCGATGAATAGGTAGATAATTTACTTTGGGATTTAACTTACAAGTACCTCTGAAGTCGGAGTAAGGCTCGTCTAAATGGTGAAAGACACTGGTGTTAAGGAAAGTAAGACGACGCAAAAATTAGTAAGTGGTGCTATATTGGCATCATGACCACACCTGATTTATAGCGGATTAACCGAAAATAAATATGAGAAGTAATGGATTTATTTACGGACCATATATATGTGGAGAGGGAAGAAAACAGAGACATATTATATGTGGGAGAGTGGAAGAAAACAGAGACATATTATATGTGGGAGAGTGGAAGAAAACAGAGACATATTATTGGGAGATGAAGAAAACAGAGACAGTTATATGTGGGAGAGTGAAGAAACAGAGACATATTATATGGGAGAGTGAGAAAACAGAGACATATTATATGTGGAGAGTGGAAGAAAACAGAGACATATTATATGTGGGAGAGTGGAAGAAAACAGAGACATATTATATTGGGAGAGTGAAGAAAACAGAGACATATTATATTGGGAGAGTGAAGAAAACAGAGACATATTATATGTGGGAGAGTGGAAGAAAACAGAGACATATTATATGTGGGAGAGTGAAGAAACAGAGACATATTATATGTGGGAGAGTGAAGAAACAGAGACATATTATATGTGGAGAGTGGAAGAAAACAGAGACATATTATAGGGGAGATGGAAGAAAACAGAGACATATTATATGTGGGAGAATGGAATAAGAAAATAGGGACATATTATATGTGGGAGAATGGAATAAGAAAATAGGGACATATTATATGTGGGAGAATGGAATAAGAAATAGGACATATTATATTGGGAGAATGGAATAAGAAAATAGGACATATTATATGGGAGAATGGAATAAGAAAATAGGGACATATTATATGTGGGAGAATGGAATAAGAAAATAGGGACATATTAATGTGGAGAATGGAATAAGAAAATAGGACATATTATATGTGGGAGAATGAATAAGAAAATAGGACATATTATATGGGAGAATGGAAGAGGAAAACAGTGACATATATATTGGGAAATGAAAAAGAAAATAGGGACATATTATATGTGGAGAATGGAAGAAGAAACATTGACATATTATATGTGGGAGAATGGAAGAAAACATTGACATATTATATGTGGGAGAATGGAAGAAAACATTGACATATTATATGTGGGAGAAGGATAAAAACAGTGACATATTATATGTGGGAGAAGGATAAAAACAGTGACATATTATATGTGGGAGAATGGAAGAAAACAGTGACATACAGAGTGTTTGTAAAGTCTCACAAAACTTCATATGTAGAACAAATGTGAAAAAAATAAAGTACATGAAGTTACAAAATGTGTTCCATAGTCAATTGTGGTGCAATATGCAGTGAATGACTGTTGTCTGCTGGAGTAATTCTTTTCACTCAAACCATAATAGTGTTTTCAACTGAAGAAAAAATATTTGACAATATGAAGAAACGTTTACAGACATATCTTGAAGCCTGTAGTGGATATTTCCAACATCTGTTATAATGAATATTTCATTTGTTCTTTCTAGATCACCAAGAACAACAGTAGACCATAGCAGTAGCTATTGTGACTAATTTCACTATTTTGTTTCAGCACATTTTTTGATGACACCATGTACTACATATTTTCAAGCCGACCTACACATGAAGTGTTGTGAGACTTTACAAACACCCTGTATTATATGTGTGGGAGGGGGGATGATGGATGAATAGGCGGACAGGTATATGCTAGGCTTTCGAAAGAAAAGACCAAGAGATATAAATAAATTAGTAGAAGGAGAGAAAAATACAACAACCTAGCAGTTTCGTCTCCTTCTCTAAATATTGAAAATGAAGAAGATGGAGAGATGAATACATGAACTAGTTTTAAACAGTGAGTTCCCCCTCCTCATTATGTCTTCAATCCATTAACACACCCTCCTAGCTTTACGCCTCTCGTAAACAGTTTACTAATATAGCCATAGGCGAGTTACAATGTGGCTGCAGCATCTCTGCTAGTGTGTTTTGCCTAAGATTCTGTATTTTCCCCCGATTCATTATCATCATCATCACCAGGTGCCGTGCCGACTGGCGTAGGCGATCACGGATCTCCACAAATCTCTGTCGTTGGTGGTTGCTATCAACTCAGATGTTGACGCTCTACCGTGCCAAGAAGTCAGGCTATCCAAAATATTATCTCTCTGTCTTCCTCTGTCTCGTCTACCCTCGATTTTACCGGTTGTCACAATTTGTTCTAAGCCTCACCTTCTCATCACATGCCAGAAAAATGATGTCTACCTCTTTCTTATATTGACGATAAGCTTTCTCTGCGCATTGATCTCATTCAACACCTCAATATTAGTCATTTTAACAGTTCATGGGATTCTCATCTTTCTTCTGTAAAACCATCTCTGTGGCTCTCAGAGATTTTTCGTTCTGTTTGTTCATTTTTTCGATTAACATGTCAAATTTTTAAATCAAGTTGTGTTACCACAATCTGGTTAGTATTGTTTTTGTGACTATCTGATGGTTTGTCTTCTTTGGGCGTTATATATTTCTGCACATTACTCTGCATTTTGGTTAAGATCAAATGATACTGCCCACTTCATTGCGACCAAATAGTGGGAGCCATGACCGTACCGTGATATGATGCAAAGAGACGGCCGCATCAGGCGGAACCGTAAGGAGGGCAGCATAAGCAGCAAAATCAACATTACAACTGAAGGTTATTTGAAGGGAAAAAACATTTAAGGGGCGGAATTTCGTAGACTTGCATCATACTGAGACAATATACCGTACGGTCCTGGTGGGAGCCTTCATAAAACGTCAAGTGGCGCAACAAACACTCGAATAAGATTGCTCGTTATTATTGATCGGATTCTCCGAAGGAAAGAAGAAGTTAATTGTTTTTGTTTTTAATATTTGTTGGCCTACGTTTGGCCGAATGGATTAGAGCGTGTCTCCCATGCAGGAGAGCTGTGTTTAATTCACGATAAGGTCAAGGATTTGTTGTCTGTTATGGGCATACATGAAACAATTCTAACATGAACAGCTTCGCAGTGACTGCTATAGCCATGCGGTTATTAAATTCCTCCAGATCACGTCCCTACTGTCCTACACCGCCCTAAAAATCGATACTACAGGCAGTAACGACAGTTCTGTGTTAGCCGACACGCACTAATATAACCAATAAAAGGTTCACCTTAGGTTGAAAAGGACGTGCCTCGGCTTAAAGAAACTCTAATTCCCTACAAAGCAAACAAACACAAATAATAAACACTCTTAAACAAATTTCGAGCAGTTTTCATTGGAAAGAATGACGATGCTCACAGCGTATCCGTTCAATCGTACTGGGTCCACTCGTTCGCCTGTGTGTTGCCGGGCCTCAAGGAAGTAAAGAATAGTAACACTGTGACCTACAATGCATGTCATATTAGGAGACTTAGGTAGGAGCCTAGGAACGCTACAGCTAGTAAATAAAAAGCGTCGCAGATATCGGATGTACTGGCTACTTGTAGGTGAATACAACGTTCAATCGCTCTTAGGTTTGGATCACATACAAATCACAAAGTGCTTAACAAGTGGTCGATATGCAGCGTTCCAAGAAGAAGAAGAAGCATAACATTAAAATATTGATTTCTTCTAGCAGATATACATAGGTCTCTCACAGACTTCACCTAGCAGATATACATAGGTCTCTCACAGACTTCTCCTAGCAGACATACATAGGTCTCTCACAGACTTCTCCTAGCAGATATACATAGGTCTCTCACAGACTTCACCTAGCAGATATACATAGGTCTCTCACAGACTTCACCTAGCAGATATACATAGGTCTCTCACAGACTTCTCCTAGCAGATATACATAGGTCTCTCACAGACTTCACCTAGCAGATATACATAGGTCTCTCACAGACTTCACCTAGCAGATATACATAGGTCTCTCACAGACTTCTCCTAGCAGATATACATAGGTCTTAACATACTCACCTAAGATATACATAGGTCTCTACAGACTTCACTAGCAGACATACATAGGTCTCTCACAGACTTATCCTAGCAGATATACATAGGTCTCTCACAGACTTCACCTAGCAGACATACATAGGTCTCTCACAGACTTCTCCTAGCAGATATACATAGGTCTCTCACAGACTTCACCTAGCAGACATACATAGGTCTCTAACATGCTTACCCGCGACTAACATCATTTGGTGGCCATGAGTCGGGCATACCATGCGGAAGACACCGTCGAGTGTCATTAAACAAGCAATTGAGTGAAACCCACAAGGAACACGGAAAAGATGACGTTCTAAATGGACTAGGAGACGGAGTCTTCTTGAGGAACTGAAGGATGTCGAACTAGAATATCCTGGGAGACTATAAAGAAAATAGTCAAAGAACGGGAAAAGTGGCGAATAATTGTTGAGGCCCTATGCTCCACGAGGAGCGGAGAGTAATAAGTAATTAAATAACATAATTTTCATCATTGCTTTGTTAGAAACGCTATTTTGTTACCAGGGTTTTCTCTGCGTGGGGGGTCGAATGAGGTCAGGCCAGTGTTTATCTGACCCTAATTTGAACGTCCAGGCATTGATCTTGCTCTGCTTGTGAATGTTACAGAAAGCAGATGCCCTTATTTCATTATTTTGATGGCATAGGAAATGTAAGCATATGTCAGTTAGTGATCTTCTAAATGTAATATTTATCTGCTTCCATTTCATCCATCGTCTGTTTCTCTGTCTCTCGACTTCTCTTTCTCTCTCTCGCTCTCTCTATCGCCCCCTCTCTCTATATATCTCTCGGCCTCCATCTCTCTCTCACCCTCTATATATATCTTTCGCTCTCTTTCTCTCGCCCTCTCTCGCCCTATACTCTCTCGCCCTCTATTTCTCTCTCGCCCTCTATCTCTATCTCTCTCTCTCTCGACCTCTATCTCTCTCTCGTCCTGTATCTCTCTCGACCTCTATCTCTCTCTCTCACCCTCTTACTCTCTCGACATCTATCTTTCTCGCCCTCTATTCCTCTTTCGCCCTATATTCCTCTCTCGCCCTCTCTCTTTCGATCTCTATCTCTCTCTCTCGACCTCTATCTCTCTCCCCGCTACCTATTTCTCGCCTTCTCAACTCTCTCCTCTCGCCCTCCATCCCTTTCGCCCTCCATCCCTCTCTCGCCCTCTATCCCTCTCTCGCCCTCCATCCCTCTCTCGCCCTCTATCTTTCTCGCCCTCCATCCCTCTCTCGCCCTCCATCCCTCTCTCGCCCTCTATCTTTCTCTCCCTCTAGCTCTTTCTCGCCCTCTATTTCTCTATCACCTTTAATCTCGCACTCATTGATTGACAGGAAAATCTCAGCAGCAGTGCACGAATTTCGTAACACTAGCCAGCGAGGGTCGCTGGTGTCATTTTAAAGATAGTAAAAATATTTTATGTAATCTTTCTAATGAACTTTGCTTTTCTCATATTTTGAACTGCCAAGGGTTCTTTTACGTGACGTGCTCAACTTGAACACAGAACCTTCATTTTATCGTCCGTCTCCAATAGGACTAGGAACTTGATCTCATCTACATTGAGAACAGGGATCTCTACCAAAATATCCCTATGGCTCCACAAGGAAGAGAACCGAGTACCTTTGAAACGAGAGATGAGCACCTAACCTCTACGTCACAGATACCCCACTAACATATACAGGCTGTTCAAGATAATTGTAGCCCCATTGACAAATCGAAAGTTGCCAGATAACCTATCGCGTTGTGTTTATTTACTATTTAAACCGGTTCTGATTAGCTCGTCCTACGTCACATTTGTTCATCGCCCCTTCCCGCACTACAATTACACACCATCACACAACCTTGACCTATACTACGTCATAACTGAACCTTCTCATTTCCATACATATATGCCAGATTAGCTTCATTCATAGGCTGCTTTTAAGTTGAACACCCTGTAGTATGACGAGATACATCCTGATTTGGGAATCCTATCACATTTCAATGCACATGTTAATGTTTATATTGCATTATTGCTCACTTTTACCGCAGGCCCTTATCCCGGTGACTTTGTGTATCTGATTGCCACAGACCTTGTACAACAGGTATGTCTTGATTCTTTTGTACCTTAGTACTAGATACTAATAATAATAATGATAACCATGATGACAACAGCCTCAGAGGTGTGCTGTTGCACATCTCTTGTATTTGGGCGGATGAATGTAGAGTCCAATCCTCGAACACATCCGCTAACACAAGTGGGGGCATACAAGATCATGGTTGGGCATGTGGGTGTTGTGTTTTCTGTCTTTTCGCACAGCTCGCTTTCTCTGCGCCTGAACGGGACTACGATTCTCAGCTATGCGAGTTACCCTTGTTACACCGCCATATTTGACGACCTTGAACAAGAGATTCCCAGCAAGTGGTATCTATATCGAGTACCAGGTAAAGTTGATGACTTAATTGTCAAAACTGATAAAAGACAATAATTACTGTCTTGGACACGTCACAGGTAAACAATAGCTAGGGAAGATGTTACAAACATTGGAGAAACATACTGTAAACAGATATACCTGGTAGGCCGGTTATGATATACATTCTAGATCTGAAGTACTCTAGGTATTGATGTGCAGACTAGTCTACAGTTAACGAATCCATCCAAGCAGATAACAAGCAAACTAGCTAACGAACTAACCAACTAACCGGCCTATAGGCGAAATATTTACTCTATTGCATCGGGTTTACACATACGGTTATATGCCATAAGTCAAGTCAAGTTCATGAACAGGGTTTATACATATGGTTATATGCCATATGTCAAGTCAAGTTCATGAACAGTGTCTACACATACGGTTATATGCCATAAGTCAAGTTAAGTTCATGAACAGTGTCTACACATACGGTTATATGCCATATGTCAAGTCAAGTTCATGAACAGTGTCTACACATATGGTTATATGCCATACGTTGTCAAGTCAAGTTCATGAACAGTGTCTACACATATGGTTATATGCCATACGTTGTCAAGTCAAGTTCATGAACAGGGTTTACACATATGGTTATATGCCATAAGTCAAGTCAAGTTCATGAACAGGGTTTACACATATGGTTATATGCCATACGTTGTCAAGTCAAGTTCATGAACAGTGTCTACACATATGGTTATATGCCATACGTTGTCAAGTCAAGTTCATGAACAGGGTTTACACATATGGTTATATGCCATTAGTCAAGTCAAGTTCATGAACAGTGTCTACACATATGGTTATATGCCATTAGTCAAGTCAAGTTCATGAACAGGGTTTACACATATGGTTATATGCCATAAGTCAAGTCAAGTTCGTGAACAGGGTTTTTCGTCGTCTCTGTTATCTCTGAGGTTCATCTTTGGCGTGGACTGCCTTTTGCTTTGTATCCACTTCTTTTTGTTCTTTGTAACATTGTTCTTTGATGTGTACTGTCTGTTGGTAATCTGCTTATGTGGCGTAGCAGAACCATTTAATTTGTTGTTTCTTGATGAAGTTCAGTACTGATGTTGTACCCTATTTTCCCCTGATATCTTGAATTCTAAATCGCTCTTTGCTTTTACTTCCTTCGTTCTGCGTAGACACTTCATCTCTGTCGTGACTAGCTTTTCTTTTACTTCCTTCGTTCTGAGTAGACACTTCATCTCTGTCGTGACTAGCTTTTCTTTTACTTCCTTCGTTCTGCGTAGACACTTCATCTCTGCCGTGACTAGCTTTTCTTCTTTTGTTTGGCGTCACCGTCCAGGTTTGACATTGAAGCATAATGTTGGAAGAAATATTGTGTTGAACAATGCTCTTTTGTGTTAGTGTTTGTGCTATAAAAGTTACAAGAGAATTAGGAGTTTAAGAACCTCAGGGGAAGCTCTGAGGCCAATGAGTATGACAATTAAATAAATAGTGAATAAGTATTAGGAACGTCCGGAGAAAAAAAATTACCAAACGGAGGATTTGAACCAGAAGCCTATTTCTTACGGTACCCATTGCATAGCCCTAAAGGTAAAGGTAAGAAACCAAGATTCTTGCTTTGGGACGCATGTCATTACTTAGGGGCGCATGTCGTTGCTTGATGACGCATGTCATTACTTAGAGACGGAGGTCTTTGCTTGGAGTCACGTGACCTTACCTAGGAACGGAGGTCATAGTTGATGAACGCAAATCAGAACGGTCCCTCGTGGAGCCATAGGGAATTTTTGCAGAGGTCCCTGTTCTCAGTGAAGGTGAGAGGTGAGAGCAAGTTCCTAGTGTTATTTGAAACGGACGATAAAACGTAGGTCACGTGTTCAATTTAAGCACATAAAGGAACCATGGCAGTTCATAAATCGAGAAGAGCAGGCTGGAAAGCCGCTGCCCAGGCAAAATTCATTAGAAAAAGATTTTAAAATAAAATTTCTACAAAATATCTTCACCATCTTCAAAATTACATCGGGACCTTCGCCGGTGCTACGGAGTTCGTGCACTACAAATGAGCTCTTCCTAAGTAAGAAATAAATCGGAGCACACACGGTTAGTCACCGAAGTGCAATGATGATGGTTCTACCAATCAATCAGATCAGAAATATGCCACAAGTAATTTTATAAAGAAGTTTTGAGAAAATAAACCGAAGACCAACGGCGCTGTGATATTGCACACGATTCTTAGAGTCGGCATAGTTGATAACAGATGATGGATAACTATTGATCTAGTTTGAAAGAAAATCGATACTAAGATTGATTAGGCAAGAAATATGCATGATCGTCTGCTCCCGGCAGCTAGGACACTTGATAATGGTAATCGATTACTAGAGTCGAGTAACTAAGACTGAAGGATTTCGAATATACAAGCAACTCATCATCACGTGCCGTCTCCATTTCGAAGGTTGACTGCAATGAATCTCTAGCATCCTCTGTACAAGCAACTAAAGAGATGATAAAATAGTCTTTAAAAGAACCCTTTGTGAATATATATGGTATGATAGATTCACAAATGAGAAACTTATGGAGAGAAAAAGACAGAGTCCAGTGAACCAAAAGGTTAAAAAAAGACGCCGGCGATGTATAGGACACACTTTGAGAAAACCTGAGGGGAATATAATAAGAAGAGACCTTTCCTGGAACACACAGGGACAGCGAAAGAAGGGGAGTGCAAGACATAAATGGAGACGGGATTTAGAGGCAGAGATCAACAATATACAGAAGAGCTTGAGCTGCAGGAGATAGCTAGAGATAGGAAGACTTGGCATGAGTTGGTTGAGGGTCAATGCCATAATCCGGGTTTAAAAGGCAGATAGAGAGAGAGAGAGAGATAGAGAGATAGAGAGAGAGAGAACAAATAGCACTGCTAACAATAGATGGAAATGTGAAGAAGGAAGTTAAAGGAAGAACAAATATTTAAAATAAAAATAATTCCTCTCGTACCGTTATACGTGTCTGCAAGCACTTTCTCCATACCGCTCTATCCTGGGCAACTCGTTCAATCTTCTCCATGGAACTGAGACCGATAGTTTTTGCCTCTCTCAGCACAGTTCGTTTCAGGGTCTTCCTAGGACGTCCTTTCTTTCTTGAACCCTTCGCATCCCGCTTCAATGCTTGCTTTGATATTATTTAATCATTTCTTCTCAAGGTGTGTCCAACATATCTCCGTCTTCTTCTTATAACAGTTGTTACTAGTGGTTGACCAGACATTTCTCCGATTTCAACACTTCTTCTGAATTCGTCCCATTTTATAACAACCTCCGATTTTAAGAACAAACATGGCTTTATAAAAAAAAAAAAATGAAACAAGTAAAAACAGTTTAAAAACAGAATGGAACTGATACGAAAATTAAGATCAGAATACTAAGAGCATGCATATTCCCAAATGGCAGCGAATGGTTGTGAAGCATGGACATTTAATAAAGCAGTGGAAAAACATGTATGTGCTTTTAAATAAACGTGTTACAGAAGATTCCTTCGTATATCATGGACAGAGAAGAGAACAAATAGATCTATACAGAAAGTACACAAAATCAAAGTAAACTGGCTGATGTTACAAATAAGAAGGAGAAAATTAAAGTACTTAGACATATAAAGAGACACTACTACTACTGCTACTACCAGCACCACCAGAACCACTACTCACCACCACCACTAATACTGCTACTACTATACTACCAATACCAACACCCCCATCGACACCACCACCGCTACGACTAATACTCAGTGGCGGCTTGTCATTAAGGGCCAGTGGGGCCGGGTCCCACCAAACATAAGGTGAAATGTGTATTTATTATTTTATACATTAAAATATAACCTAACTGAAACCATGATATTTCCAAAAATTTCTGTCTGGCCCCACCAACAAAAATGACCACGAGACGTCACTGATAATACTGTATTTCTGAAGATTTCTAAGACTGTTGTTAGAGTTCGTGCTTTGTGCTACACCCTTGGCAGGTAGCGTGCCATTTCTGTTTAGAGAGATCAATCCGCATGGGGAAACTCGTTGAAATCAAATCTTCCTCTTTGGACACCATAAACCTTTCAATTTAAGACTGATGTATTTGTAAGTCAATCTTCATTACACTTTGGGGAATAGCTTCTTCTTCTTCTTGGAACGCTCCACATCGACCACTTGTTAAACCACTCTTTGTGATTTTTGAGCATTGCAGAAATCGAATGTGCTGGCCTACTTGTAGGCGCATAACTGGCACAACGTACAATAGCTCTTAGGTTCAAATCATATACAAATCACAAGCCGGCCTGCGCAGCGTGTTCGTATCGCTTTGGACGAAAGATGACAAGTGAGTGCCGTTCAATTCCGCGGGCTGGCAGAAACTCTTAATATACGCACACTAGATAGCCTTAATAACATAGTGAATAGTGCACTTGTTTTGTAGGATATGAGTTCATGTTTCAATTCCACAATAGACACAAGTTTCTCAGATCAAATAAGTCTCAATTTGATACCACAGACAACACAATGAAGTAAAGGTCATTGTTTATTGTTTTGGTTCGTGGTGGTTTCCGGAAAGTTGGTGCTGCCAGAACGGTTCGTCATATGGCGTGTCGTATTGTATAAGTTAAAACAGTCAAATGTCTTAGGCAATGCATCGGCGAAGAATACCCGACATCATTTTGATAGTGATGAAAAGTTATTTCAATTTTGTTATTGGTATTAACTATTTCAGCACAGGCAGCATTTTTCCAGTATAGTCATGAATTTACAACTGTTAGCGGTTCATTTAAAGAACATAATAGAAGCTTTCGAAACAAGGTGTTACAGGGAACGCAAAGGAAACAAGGTGTTACCGGGAACGCAAAGGAAACAAGGTGTTACAGGGAACGCAAAGGAAACAAGGTGTTACAGAAAAAAGTCTTAGAATATTCTGGATAGAGAGATGAAAAAAACAAACACACCCCACAGGACCTGTAAAAATAATAAATAATACCATATCCCGGAAGACGAACGGAAGAGGGTTGGGAAGTTCAGTCCCGAATCGAACGCAGGGAGGGTGTAGGTTCAATCTCACAAACGACATTCCACACATGAGAAAAAGAATTAGCCATCCTACCTCCTGCACTCTCAGATCTAGAAATGTGAAGCGACATTCACTTCTTCTTCTTTTCTTTTGTCGTCACACTGCTACCGGGTTGCTTGCCCAGTGTCGTGGTTTTCTGTCGTCACACTGCTACCGGGTTGTTGCCCGGTGTCGTCACACTGCTACCGGGTAGTTGCCCGGTGTCGTCACACTGCTACCGGGTTGTTGCCCGGTGTCGTCACACTGCTACCGGGTTGTTGCCCAGTGTCGTCACACTGCTACCGGGTTGTTGCCCGGTGTCGTCACACTGCTACCGGGTTGTTGCCGGTGTCGTCCACTGTTACCGGGTTGTTGCCCGGTGTCGTCACACTGCTACCGGGTTGTTGCCCGGTGTCGTCACACTGCTACCGGGTTGTTGCCCGGTGTCGTCCCACTGCTACCGGGTTGTTGCCCGGTGTCGTCACACTGCTACCGGGTTGTTGCCCGGTGTCGTCCCACTGCTACCGGGTTGTTGCCCGGTGTCGTCACACTGCTACCGGGTTGTTGCCCAGTGTCGTCACACTGCTACCGGGTTGTTGCCCGGTGTCGTCACACTGCTACCGGGTTGTTGCTCAGTGTCGTCACACTGCTACCGGGTTGCTGCCCAGTGTCGTCACACTGCTAACGGGTTGTTGCCCAGTGTCGTCCCACTGTTACCGGGTTGTTGCCCTGTGTCGTCACACTGCTACCGGGTTGTTGCCCGGTGTCGTCACACTGCTACCGGGTTGTTGCCCGGTGTCGTCACACTGCTACCGGGTTGTTGCCCGGTGTCGTCCCACTGTTACCGGGTTGTTGCCGGTGTCGTCCCACTGCTACCGGGTTGTTGCTCGGTGTCGTCCCACTGCTACCGGGTTGTTGCCCGGTGTCGTCCCACTGCTACCGGGTTGTTGCCCGGTGTCGTCCACCTGCTACCGGGTTGTTGCCCAGTGTCGTCACACTGCTACCGGGTTGTTGCCCGGTGTCGTCACACTGCTACCGGGTTGTTGCCCAGTGTCGTCACACTGCTACCGGGTTGTTGCCCAGTGTCGTCACACTGCTACCGGGTTGTTGCCCGGTGTCGTCCCACTGTTACCGGGTTGTTGCCCTGTGTCGTCACACTGCTACCGGGTTGTTGCCCGGTGTCGTCACACTGCTACCGGGTTGTTGCCCGGTGTCGTCACACTGCTACCGGGTTGTTGCCCGGTGTCGTCCCACTGTTACCGGGTTGTTGCCGGTGTCGTCCCACTGCTACCGGGTTGTTGCTCGGTGTCGTCCCACTGCTACCGGGTTGTTGCCCGGTGTCGTCCCACTGCTACCGGGTTGTTGCCCAGTGTCGTGGTTTTCTGTCGTCACACTGCTACCGGGTTGTTGCCCGGTGTCGTCACACTGATACCGGGTTGTTGCCCGGTGTCGTGGCTTTCTGTCGTCACACTGCTACTGGGTTGTTGCCCGGTGTCGTGGTTTTCTATTTTTGTCTTGCGCTGTTCTAGTGGCTTGTGTGATTATTATTTTTGCTCTTTCACAGGATTCTGCTACGCCATCTAACCATCTTTTCCGTGGTCTTCCTCTGGCCTTCTTTCCCGATGTTCTGTTGTAGAAGACTCTGTATACTGTGGAGTTTGGATGCATTCTTATTAAGTTGCCAAACCACTTCATTCTTTGTTTATCTATGTAAGTCAAGCAAGGTTCTGTGCCAACTTTCTTTCTTATGCTGATGTTGGTGATTCTATCTTTTCTTGTGTTGTTGGTAACTTTTCGCAGGCAACGCATTTCACATAAAGTTATTTTTTGTGACTGCGCTTTGCTCATTGTCCATGTTTGGCTCTGGTAACATAAAGTAGGTATAAAAATGCTGTTGATCATCTGTTGCTTAGCTGCCTGTGAAATTTTTGTGTGCCTTAACAATGGGGCTAGCTGGTAGGTTACAACATTTGCTTTTTGTACTTCATACCTTTAAATCTGAAAAGTTTACTGACATCTTGACATATTACAATTGTTTAACAAAATAACCACATGTGCCCCTCTACGTGCGGAATTAAATTACATGGTTTTTTTTAAAAACTGCGGAACTGTTAATATAAACAATACACATAAATAGTTTAATTATCACACCCGTCTACAGCCTAGTGTATCAGTAATTTCATTAAGTTGTTGAGTCAAAGAATTTGAAAATATATCAATTGCGATATTACATTTCCTGACTTTGTTTGGATGGAGAAATTAATTAGTGGGATTATAAAAAATATTAAATGTTTTCCATTGTCAAAGGTGTAGACATTTGGGGTACAGAATAGGAGGGGCGGGGGGTGGGTGGGTTTCTGACATGACATTGTGATCTATTAACCAGACAGAGCAACATGACAAAGGCTCTGAAGATGTACCACAACTGATATAACTACTATATAGACTAAATGAATGCCTGTACAAATAAGAAGAGTTTAACCCTTTCCGTACCATGAGCGTTACCAAGTTCCAATCACATATGTTTTATAATATTCTTCTTCTGCGTTCTCACTAGATTGGGATTTCGGATTCTCTAATAAAGGTAGCCGTCTGCCTCAGATTATCAGCCACGTCATACAGTTTGTCTCGGACGCTGGTGTAAGTGAACCACTTCTTTCTTCTCAAGTCTGAATACTGGGGCAGTTCTGTAGGATATAATTCCTATGATTTCTGCTTCCCGTTTGTGCTGACCTCTTCCCGCAGTAAGTTTTGACCACCCTCGTGATGGTAGATCTGACATTCTTACTGCGTGGCTAAATCTCCGAGGCAGATTAGCGGCCGTAGAATCCGTTATCCCATTCCTCATTGCGAGGTGTCGTTGCACTATGTTATGCGCCTTACGACCTGGTGCATCCGTTTTCTGCAAGCATTTGTTTCGGTTAGCATTCCCTAGCGGACACGAGCATCCGATTTCAATCAAACCTCCTTAGTCGCCTCTTACGATATGCGTGGCGGGTAACAGTGGTTATATACTTTACACCCCAAATTTGGACCCCGGTAACCACTCGGGCGGTTTTATAATATAAGAATGTTTATCACTCAAAGGTTTTGTGTTAACGTGGTTTGCACTAGTGGGGCGAGTTAAAATTAAGTTAATTGCACATTCTTTACATGACTTTGCAAATCAACATCAGCTTTTTAACGCTGTTAGTAATTTTTATAGGCATTATTACGTTCAGTAGTTTGCCATTGCTTTCTGAACGGGTGGTGCCATCGTCCCTTTGTAAATTACGCGAAACAATTTGCAACCAAATTGTCAGCAGCGTGATTCGAACACAGAACGTCGGGGTTAATAGACCGAGTCACTATCCCTAAGCCACAGACGACACTGGGGCGGATTAGCGTAATGCATATTGCGTTTGTCTATCGACTTGGATACAAAGGGGTTGTTGGTTCAATTTCACACTCGACTTTCCTCACATGAAAAAAGGAATTTACCCTCCTACCGTCAGCACAAAAAGAATGGAAAACGAAGAAATGGAAAGTGACAGAAACTCCATTCCTATTGTCTCACAAGACTACAGGAAATGGTATTGTTTGCAATTCTACTGAGATAACTTGTCCTGAGCAAAACTTTATTATCCTAACAGTACTTCTATCTCTCTCTCTCTCGCTTTCTCTCTCACTCTCGCGATCACCGCTTAAACTGATCTACCCGATTTACACATGAATTCTGCTCTTGTTATTAGGGACTCCGTCCCTCCGTACAGCTTCTCATTTATTTCGATATTTTCTGGCCAGGTTTCGTTTCTCAGGCCTGCTAGCAGTGTGCAGTCTTGCAGTAAGTGCTCTGCCGTCATGCCCGCCTGCTCACAGTGGCACAGGCTAGCTGTACCAATTTTAAATTTGTAACAGTACTTCTAAATTTATATCCCATAGGCCAGATGTCCCGTCTCTGCAATTGTCATTCTCAAATCATCAGCTACATCCTGAATCCATCTTCTCTGTGGTCTTCCTCTTCTTGTTTGCAGTAGGTATCACATTAATTGTTGGCGTCTGTAGCTTAAGCCGGTAGTGACCTCGTTCAACACCCAAGTATACCTGGTGCAAACTCCGCGGCAGGCAGTTTGGAAGCAAATTCGTTTCCGTGGGATTTTACGAAAGGTAAAAATAGACCTCACTGTTCAGAAAGCAATAGCAAACTACTGAACGTATAAGTGGTGACTAGACAATCTACGATTCGTTTACTGAAGTTAATGACTACGTTCTGTAAAGGATATGCAACGATTTTCGATTTTTCATCAAATTAACATTTATTCTCTGAATATAGTCTCTGTGACGTAGATGGTCTCTGTGACGTAGAGGGTCTCTGTGACGTAGAGGGTCTCTGTGACGTAGATGGTCTCTGTGACGTAGAGGGTCTCTGTGACGTAGAGGGTCTCTGTGACGTAGAGGGTCTCTGTGACGTAGAGGGTCTCTGTGACGTAGAGGGTCTCTGTGACGTAGAGGGTCTCGTGACGTAGATGGTCTCTGTGACGTAGAGGGTCTCTGTGACGTAGATGGTCTCTGTGACGTAGATGGTCTCTGTGACGTAGAGGGTCTCTGTGACGTAGAGGGTCTCTGTGACGTAGATGGTCTCTGTGACGTAGAGGGTCTCTGTGACGTAGAGGGTCTCTGTGACGTAGAGGGTCTCTGTGACGTAGAGGGTCTCTGTGACGTAGAGGTTAGATGCTCATCTCTCGTTCCAAAGGTATTCGGTTCGCTCCCTCGTGAAGCCATCGGGATATTTTTCCAGATACCCCTGATCTAAGTGTAGGAGAGATGAGTTCCTAGTCCTATCGGAGACGGACGATAAAACGTAGGTCCTGTGTTTGAGTTGAGCATGTAAAAGAAGCCTTCTTCTTCTTCTTCCTCACACTTCACCCCCATAGAAATATAAGTCCGCAACTAAGGCCTTCCCAGCCTGCCTATCCAAGGCCTTCCCAGCCTGCCTATCCAAGGCCATCTTTTCCAGATCTCCTCCTTGCATAGTTCTTCTTCTTCCTCGGTTGGTGAGCTATAAATTTTCCTGGTTGTGGTTTCTGTAGCTATGTAGTGTTTTTAAGGGTGGGTAGCTAGCCTCACACCTAACCTCCTTAGTCGTCTCTTACGACATGCGTGGCGTTCTATTCTTTAACCCCAATTTGGGCCACAGTAAAAGAACCCTTGGCAGTTCAAATCGAGAAGAGCAGGCTGGAAAGCCGCTGCCCCGGCAAAGCTCTTTAGTAAGATTAAATAATACAATCACTACAAACTATTTGCTTCATCGAGAAGAGCAGGCTGGAAAGCCGCTGCTCCGGCAAAGCTCTTTAGTAAGATTAAATAATACAATCACTACAAACTATTTGCTTCATCGATTAAATTACATAGAAATAGCTACAAACAGTAAATGTTCTTTGATTTTTATTATTAACTCTCAGTGGACCAGGGCAAGAGCTATTATAGAGTCAAAACGTCACTTAGTGTGGCTCCTGGTCCACAAGTAGTTAACAGAACCGACCAGAAGACAAAATGAAAGTGAGTATGCTGGCAGAAGTCAACCAGTCAGATGTGGCTAAAGACTATATACCATTTTGAACTCTTACAATACGCATACTATAGTCCGTTCAACAACTCATGCCCACAGTCCAATGTGAATTGTATCAAAACCATCTATTTTACAGTAGCGAAACTTTGCACCCAATCTTAGAATTATACGGACGCAAATGTCTGATGGAAGAAATTGCTGTAGGAAACATGGATTTTGTAATATAACGGTTTTCTTTGATGTTGGCGGCATATTTGGCGAGACTGATATAGAATTTCAGTTTTTACAGTAAATGCACCAATATGACATTTGATATCAAGTCTCATTCAAAGGCGTATCATCCCAGCTTATACATGGGGACCAATGTTGATACTTGCAATAGTCATTTAAAATACAGGAAATATAGACGTAGTTGTATTATTGTTTTTTAAATAACTTACATTACAGTTAAAGTTAGCTGCCATGTCATAATGCCCCCTTTCGCATCCAGGCTTGGGATTGGCAATGGCGGAGCTACATGGAGACGCTCTTTTCAAATTTCTACTTCTTCGGTACATTGTGCGTGTGTTAACATGTGTTGTAGGAGGGTATCACTTCAATAAAATAGCTCTTTACTATGGTTCTTGTATACTGTGGTAAACCTGTACACTAAATTCAAAATAGGCACCAACGACCTGTGCCCTGTGGCTTGGCGAGTATGACAACAGAACATATCCTACAGAACTGCCCCCAGTATGCAGACCTGAGAAGAAAGAGGTGGCCCACTTACACCAGCATCCAAGACAAACTGTATGGCGTGGCTGATAATCTGAGGCAGATGGCTGCTTTTTTAGGAGAATCTGAAATCCCAATCTAGTGAGAACGCAGAAGAAGAAGTATACTGTGGTACAGATGACCGATATGTGCCTGGGGTCAAATGCGCATAGCGACAACGCCGCGCCAGGATTAGTGAACTGGCACTAATCAATAAGCGGATTGGGATCGAGGGAGAGCTATTCTGACGTGGGAAGGGATGCAGACGTAGTCACATTGGATGAGATCCGCCCGCAACACAGACGAGCGGAATCTCAGAGTGACTATTAATGCACGTCTCTTCCGGCCGATGGGAAAAGCTGAAGAAATAACCATAAAGGGATGAAGAAGATGAATCCAGAGAAGAGATGTGGGCCCACGTGGAGCAAAACTTGGGCCCGAGATGAGTTGCATGTGGACCCACATAGGGCGAAACTAGGAGCGATGAGGTCGGGTCCGAGTTGAGCCCAGTGTCCGAACAGCCTAGAGGCTGGTAAATGTGAGCATGGTGAGAACTGATGGAAATGGTGGTGTAGGCACGAGGACAGAGCGAGCACGCATGCGGACGATGTGCGGGTGGGCCCACCGGTGGGTAGACGTGCACAGCGCTGATGGCGAGGGATCGTGGCAGGCGTAGGGGTGAGTGGACCACCCAAAGTTGCAAAAAACTGGAAAGCCCAGCAGAGACTTGAATCCATTGCGCGTACCCGCTCGTAGCGAACTACTACTGCCTTGTAGTTAGATTGGGGACAATCAAGTCTAGCGCAGCAAACCGTACACAACACTGTACGGAAGGAAAACCAAGTAGTCCACAAAAGACCGGCAAGCTGGCCAGATGATGCTCGACAGCCCGGGAGGGTAGGTCGTCTAAGGGTCGCTACCCTAAAAGAAAATAGCAACCTGCTGTCTTGCAGGTTGGCTGGGGACAGTCAAAGGTTGACGGAGAGCGAACCCAGTAAACGCTGGTTGAAATCGGACACGTCGCCGAAGGACAAGCACTAGAGCTCCAAATGGTACCTATGATTGTAACGTAAAACAAGTGTTCTTGGCAAAGGCTGTTTATATATCACAATAAGAATGATCAAAATGGCTGAAACAGTTGCAAAAACGCAGGGAAACAGATCCCATATTTTTATTCTTTCACTTTTCAAATGTTTTTGGTTTCAATATTTTGTTTTAACTATCAATTTTTAAAAATATATAATTTTGAATACGTCTAACTTTATACCAGAAGAATTACTTATTGGCGACTGGGAATGAGAGTCAGTACCACTACACTTGTCAACCTTCATCTCTAAATTGTCAAGCTGGTGGCTTAGGGGTTAATGACTCGGTCTATTAACCCCGATGTTCTGAGTTCGAATCACGCTGCGGACAGTCTGGTTGCAAATTGTTTCGTGTGAATTTTTACAAAAGTACGATGACACCACCCGTTCAGAAAGCAATGGCAAACTACTGAACGTAATAATGCCTAGAAAAATCACAAACAGCGTTAAAAGCTGGGGTTGAATCGCAAAGTCCTGTAAAGGATATGCAATTAACTAACACAATCAACTACAATGAACATCTTCAATAAATGTTTCCAGAAGACAGCTGGACAAGAATTTACACAGATGATGGACAATGGAGGCATCAATGAATGGTGGAGCAGGAATTTACATTAAACACACAGATGCCACTACTGTGTCTCTATGGGGGTCTTTGTGGCTGAGTGGTTAAGCTCTTTGCCTATGGTCGAAGATCTTTGTGGCTGAGTGGTTAAGCCCTTTGCCTTGCGAGTCGAAGATCTTTGTGGCTGAGTGGTTAAGCTCTTTGCCTTGCGAGTCGAAGATCTTTTTGGTGAGTGGTTAGCTCTTTGCCTTGCGAGTCGAAGATCTTTGTGGCTGAGTGGTTAAGCTCTTTGCCTTGCGAGTCGAAGATCTCTGTGGCTGAGTGGTTAAGCCTTTGCCTTTGAGTCGAAGATCTTTGTGGCTGAGTGGTTAAGCCCTTTGCCTTGCGAGTCGAAGATCTTGTGGCTGAGTGGTTAAGCCCTTTGCCTTGGAGTCGAAGATCTTTGTGGCTGAGTGGTTAAGCTCTTTGCCTTGCGAGTCGAAGATCTTTGTGGCTGAGTGGTTAAGCTCTTTGCCTTATGAGTCGAAGATCTTTGTGGCTGAGTGGTTAAGCCTTTGCCTTTGAGTCGAAGATCTTTTTGGCTAATGGTTAAGCTCTTTGCCTTGAGTCGAAGATCTTTGTGGCTGAGTGGTTAAGCTCTTTGCCTTGCGAGTCGAAGATCTTTGTGGCTGAGTGGTTAAGCTCTTTGCCTTGCGAGTCGAAGATCTTTGTGGCTGAGTGGTTAAGCTCTTTGCCTTGCGAGTCGAAGATCTTTGTGGCTGAGTGGTTAAGCTCTTTGCCTTGCGAGTCGAAAGTCGTGGGTTCGAATCCGGACCTCGCCGTTCTGCTCACGAGTGCAGTTTTTTCCAGAGACACCTAGGATTGTTGCCGGAGCTACGGAGTTCGTGCTTTGAGCAATACTCTTGGCAGGTGGCGTGCCATTTCTGCTGAGAGGACCGAGCCAGAAGGAGTAAAACCCGATGCAATGAAGGGTTTTAAACCATTTTAAAACTGTGTCTCTAGCGAATATGTTCCAACTACAAAGCAGAACTTGCAGCCCTACTAATAGTACACAACATGAATAAACTGCAATGAAGATGGTCTTTCTTACAGGCTCACTGCTAGCTATAAATGAACTAGAAGTTAATCCGTTGACAGCACAGTACAGAAACCCTGAAAGACAACTTGCTTATCTGTCAAAACAAGGTTTAGATTTACCTGTATTGCATTCCATCTCACTGTGGCGTTGAAGGCAATGAGGGTGCTGATGTCTTGGCTAAAAGCAGGGCCGTCCGTGCTATGATATAGAGAGGCGGCGTATCAGGCAGCACCGTAAGGAGCGGCATTAGCAGCGAAATAAAAATCACAATGGAAGGTTATTTTAAAGAAAAAAATATTTAAGGGGCGGCATTTCAAAGACTTACATCATACTGAGAAAATATACCGCACAGTCCTAATAGTTTGTGATAGTTTGTGATGGTTTGTGATAGTTTGTGATAGTTTGTGATAGTTTGTGATGGTTTGTGATAGTTTGTGAAGGTTTGTGAAGGTTTGTGAAGGTTTGTGAAGGTTTGTGATAGTTTGTGATAGTTTGTGATGGTTCGTGATGGTTTGTGATAGTTTGTGAAGGTTTGTGAAGGTTTGTGATATTTTGTGATAGTTGTGATGTTGATAGTGTGTGATGGTTTGTGATAGTTTGTGATGGTTTGTGATAGTTTGTGATAGTTTGTGATAGCGTGTGATGGTTTGTGATAGTTTGTGATAGTGTGTGATAGTGTGTGATGGTTTGTGATAGTTTGTGATAGTTTGTAAAGGTTTGTGATGGTTTGTCAGGTGGCGTTTAGTAAAAGGGAACTAACAATATAGTTTGTCAAGTGGTGTATCGTATTGTAAGAGTAAGTTGAGTCAGTAGTAATAGCTCTCACTGTTATGGAACCTGCAGAGAAAGAGGAGTAGAGAAAGACATATAAATACCTGAGAAGAGAGTGAGACAGAGATTAACATGATAGCAAGACGTGAAAGAGCTCTGTAGGAGAAAGAGAGCTGAGACAGAATTAACATGATAACAAGACGTGTAAAGAGTCTCTGTAGGAGATGGCAAGAGAGACATGAAGGGCTGGAAAAAGTTTGTTAAAGACATATGCTCCTTTGCAAGAGTTGCAAGGTGAAGAAGAGAAGAAGTAGTAATAGCTGCAACTCTGCAGCCTGACGAATCAAGTACTATTTGAAGAGGAAAGGATCTCGGTGTGAAAAGCGAAAGACACAAATACCATATCCTAGTTATAAAAAGCTGTGCAATGTCATTAGCGACAAGCAAACAACCAACTTCGAAACAAACCAAAAAAACAAAAACTAAAAGTGCGTGGGAAGGAAAAAATAAGAAGAAAATACTAAAAAAGAATAAGAATAGGCGGAACGAAAATATAAACTAGCTAACCAAAAAAACCAACAAAAACCCACCCATCTTAGCTAGTTTCTATTAACGCATACTGTATAGATTCGCCCCTGCTAACAGGCCTGTTAAATCGTATTATTTATTCACATTTGTTGTTCGGTCTCGGAACTCACTAGACCCTATTTAAGACTCCGCTTCTGGATTATAATGTTCTCTTTATTCAATGGTTACTCGAAGCATTAGATGTCAGCACATGGTTGAAGAGGCCATGTGCTGTGATGGGCGTAGGGAATAAACATAACACAAAGAAACAAATTCATATCTGCGCTGTAGCTGTTTCTTTCTCCGCAATCCAACTAAATGTTGTTTACATATAAATCACGTTTGTTTACGTTTAGCAATGAGTTCTGGTTTGTGCATTTCTTTTTCTTCTTCTTCTCTTAACTTGACGCATAAGTCATTAACAAATTCCATCCTCCTTCTTCTTCTTCTTCAGCGATCTCTGGTCATCATGCGCTTAGTTTACTGTGAACCATAAACTGGGCAGTCAGCTTCAGGTCTGTCAGGTTTCCCTAAAGCTTAGTTTTTAGATCAACTGGGTTCATGGCCACATGTTGCTACTCAGCTCACACAGGAGAGGACAGTCTTGCAGGACATGCTCTGGTGTCTGTTCCGCCTGTTGACACTGGCAGAGAACTGCTTGACTTATTTGTAGTCGTGTAAATTCCATCCAGCCAGATCTGTCTTGAGTAAGCCAGGTTTTCTTCAAACGGGGCTAAAGGTGAAGGATTGACTTTATTGCGCAGAATTTCGCTCATATAGCTCCGCCCCTGTCGGCATAAATCGCATGCCATCTGCCGAGACTGTTGCACAAAGCACGTATTCCGTAGTTCCGCTAACAATCCTAGTGATGTCATGAGGAAATTGTTTCCTAACGTAACGGCTGTCATGTCGACCCAGCCTCAATTGGGTACCAGGAAAGTCAATGGGAGGTAAAGGCGATTGGCGTGATGTTGACTACATCGCCATCGTGTGCCGATGATGGTCAATGAAAATACGGACCTAACACAGTATTACTTCAATACCACGTGTGTGAAAAGGGTTCTTGACTTTACAACCTAGAAAACACCACTGTTTTGTTACAAAACGTTACAAGGTCCGATAATCACTAACTACCTCGTCGGTCGATGTAACAAAACGTCACAAGGTCGGATAATGACTAACTGCGTTGTCTTTCGATGTAACAAAACGTCACAAGGTCGGATAATGACTAACTGCATTGTCTTTCGAGTCACAAGATCCGATAGTCATTAACTACCATGTCTTTCGATGTAACAAAACGTCACAAGGTCCGATAATCCTAACTACCTTGTCTTTCGATGTAACAAAAAGTCACAAGATCGGATAATGACTAACTGCATTGTCTTTCGATGGAACAAAACGTCACATGGTCCGATAATACCTAACTAACTTGTCGATCGATGTAACAAAATGTCACAAGAAGAAGAGCTGACTTCAGTGTACACTTGGCAGATCAATATGCACACTGCATCATTCAATAGATGTTGACCTGGTTAATTGTAACGATAGATAGATAACTAACTAGTTTATTGTTTGCAACGATTTTTTTTTAATTCTAGAAGATGTCTCAGATGATGGTGGTGATAGTAATGTTGATGATTGTAACGATGGTGTCGATCACGATGAGGATGAAGAAGCTGATGATGTCGACAAGGAAAATGATGATGATGAAGATGGTGATGATGATTAAGGTGAAGATAATAGTGGTGACAATGATGATGATGATAAAGATGGTGATGATGATGGGGATGAAGATGGTGATGAAGATGGTGATGATGATGATGGTGATAATGAGGATGGTAATGATGAAGATGGTGATGATGAAGATGGTGGTGCTGAAAGTGAACATGACGCTGATGAAGAAGAATATTACGATGATGAGTTTGATAATTAGTGAGAGATGGCTCAAAACGAAAAGAACAAAAAATGAGAGCGCAGAGGGCAGAGAGGCCATCCCATGTATCAGTTGCAGTTTCACTTGCAGCAACTGTGGCAAGGAGTGCCACTCCAGAAAAGACCATTACAGCCACAACAGACGATGTGATTCAGCAAAGAACAAACTACGTGTCGTAAAACATATTGTCTCCTGAGACAAAGAGGGCAGTGATGATGATGAAGACAATGATACCGATGATGATGATGAAGATTAAGATAATGATGATGATGAAGATTAAGATAATGATGATGATGAAGATTAAGATAATGATGATGATGAAGATTAAGATAATGATGATGATGAAGATTAAGATAATGATGATGATGATAAAGAAGAATACGAAGACACTGGCGATGATGAATACAATGATTATAGCGTTGATGGAGATGATGATAGTGATGACGACGAAGATGATAATAGCAATGATGCTGATTATGAATATGAAAACAATGATAATGATGATAATGATGATGATGATGATGGTTCGAATGAATAAGAATACAAATACAATGATAATGATAGCGATGATGATGAAGATGAAGAAGATGATGATGGTGATGATGAGGATTATGAGAATGATGATGATGATGAAGATGATGATAGTGATGATGATGATGGTTCTGATGAAGAATAATTCGAAGACAATGATATTTATAGCGATAATGATGAAGATGATGAAAATGATGAAGAATATGATGAAGATGATGATGATGAAGAAGATGATGAAGATGATGATGATGGTGAAAATGAGGATGATGAAGAATATAATGAAGATGATGAAGAAGATGATGAAGATAATGATGATGGTGATGATGATAGTTCTGATGAAGAAGAATTCGAAGTTAATGATAATGATAGCAATGATGAAAGCGATAAAACAAGTAAAAACAACAAACAACAGACCAACACTCATTGTCTAGTTTAAACAATGAAACACTACAATTATACAAACTATTATAAAAACGAAATCTAAAGAAAAAACCAAACAAAACATGACAGACAGAATAAGAAAACATTGAGAAAAGCAACAGATTAATATTGATAAGACACTTTATGCTCAAACAAGTGGCCATTATTTGTTAGTGGATTCATAATCTCACACGCAAATAAACAATAATATACTGGGCGGTGAATGAGAAATACAATAGATATATAGATTGTTTCAGTTATCTGTGTCACCGTTTCCTAAACTGGGGTTCTGGGGACACCCAGGGTTGGTGGGTACTCACAGGGGGTCCTTAAGCGCTTGAAGAAATATCTTTTTCTTCTTTGTGTTCGGTTTCGTATGCTCGTCTAAACCATGAGATAGGTTGCCTCTATGAAGCTGCATGTCAGTTGGAGCTCTTTGAGAGTTCCCTATAGCTTGCTCTGTAAGCTTTGTTCATGAGGCCATGTTTTGTTTCGATGGTGTATGCATGACTGCAGGATGTGCTCTGGAGTCTGTATTTCTGTCTGGCATGCACACTGTGAAGTCTGTGCAGTGCTGGTTGAGTCTACAGTGACCTGTTCTTAGGCGAAAGATTGTTGCGTGGAGAAGAAATATTATGATCTTTGACATTTCAAACAGAAAAATAAATTTTAGAAACATGTATAAAAACAGTTGTATACTAGTTCGCTGCGAAATCAAAGAACCCGGACCAGACTGGAGTCTAAATGTCTGACAGAACAAAATG
Source organism: Arion vulgaris (assembly GCA_020796225.1). Classification (NCBI taxonomy): domain Eukaryota; kingdom Metazoa; phylum Mollusca; class Gastropoda; order Stylommatophora; family Arionidae; genus Arion; species Arion vulgaris. Next base: position 47,548,975 of record CM036755.1, on the reverse strand, counting down.
AAAGATAATTTGAAGTTTCTCGCAATCTGAGAAATTGGAGCCAGCTTGACTATTGGTGTGGTGTAATAATAACTCCATCACTAGAAGAATGAAATTTAAGTAAGTAATTGGCTGAAACGATCTTGGGAAAGATAGGATAAATAAGGTTGGCGTGCCTTGTATTTTGCTACAATACATTTTGGCTGAGCTTCACGCTGGATCGCTGGATGAAATTGAAATGCAAATGTACTGACGATGCTAATGATTGCGCGTCTTGTTCAAGACAAAAGAAAACCTGTTCCTTCCTGTCTTTTTTCATATAAACACTTTTGGGGTACACGACAGCAAAATGTATTTAAAATGGGGTTCCTCGGTAATGCAAAGTTTGAGAACCGCTGATCTACGTCTAGAAAACGGTGAATAGGATAATATGAGTGTCAATATTGCGTAAACAACAACAGCTGCAATTATACAGATAAAATTGAGCGTGTGTATATAAGAAAACTGGTAGATATATTGACCCATACACCGCCATGGAAATCAATGTCGAACAATGTTCAGTTTTTTTCTTCTTTACCTGATGGGAGTATTCTGCTGTCGATGCAATAAATCTTGGTTGCAATGAATGAATATTTCATCTTTCACCTTTAAGGCGGGAGATCTAGCCAGAACAGACGTTGTCTTTTTTTAAAACATTAACAGAAAAAAAACAACTAACAAACATATTGTCATACAATTTTGAAATAGTTAAAATTATTTTCAAGAAATGTTTGCTTAAAAAAAAATAATATTTATAATACATACACTAAATTTTGTTTCCTTTAAATGCAATGTCCACCAAACATGTAGCCAAATTGTATGACAATATGTTTGTTAGTTTTTTTTCTGTTATGTGTTTAGAAAAAACCTGGTTCTGGTGTGGTCTCCAGCCTTAACATCTTTCACCGTTAATTAACATCTTTCACCTTTACCATCTTTCAACTTTAATATCGTTCACCTTTAACTTCTTTCACCATTAACATCTTTCACCTCTAATATCTTTCACCATTAACATCTTTCACCTCTAATATCTTTCACCATTAACATCTTTCCCTTTGAAGATCTTTCACCTTTAACATCTTTCACCTTTAAGATCTTTCACCTTTAAGATCTTTCACCTTTCATTGATTGATTTATTGATTAAGAAGACCATCACCATTGCACTTCGGTGAGTAACCATGTGTGCTCCGATCTCTTCTTACACAGGAAGATCTCAGCGGCAGTGCACGAACTCTGTAGCTCGAGCGAAAGTCCCGTGTAACTTGGAAAATGGTGAAAATATTTTGTAGGAATATTATTTTTCTATTATTCTAATGACTTTTGCATGGGTAGTGGCTTTCAAGAATGCTCTTATCAATTTTGAGCTGTAAAAGGTTCTTTTACGTGCCCAATTTGAACACGAGACATACTTTTTATCGTCCGTCTTCGGTAAGACTAGGAACTCGATCTCACCTACACTGAGATCAGGATCTCTGGAAAATTATGAGAAAGACAGCGAGAATGAGAGATACCATGAAGGGAACAGACTGTTGGTGATCAGTCTTTACTGGATCCTATTTTAGCGAGTAATGTTGACAGATCTACAATCATTATTTTGTCGGCACTGATTTAGAAAGTAATCTACATTCATTCTCCCAATCAATCCGATGTAGATTATTCACATTTGTTCTCATTAACACGAACGGTCGTCTCTTTTCTCTCTCTCTCTCTCTCGAGCGCCTCTTTCTCTCGCTTTATCTCTCTCTTTGTATGTCTGGTGATTTCTACAGTTGCCATCACAGAGTATAAGGTCTTTATATACAACTCTTGTTTATAGTGTGGTTAATCATTTCCATTTGTTAGTGGATATCGATGTTTGTTGTTTGTTTGCAATTTTTCTTATCAATCAAGTTATGTTATGTTACGTTACGTTATGTTATGTTATGTTATGTTATGCGAGCGACGTCATGGCACATTGGGCATTTCCATTCGTGTTCTGTCCTCTGCTGTAGCAGCCATCCCAAAGTCAATTTGCTCACCGTACCCATGAGAAGTTGATTACTATATCTTTTCTCTCTACCACGAAGACGACACTGTCTGGCATGTACAAACTTAACTCCTAATTCTCGAACTCGTTCCAGTGTCTGAGACTCGCACATATCACATGAACAAGACCGTACCGCATTGATGACATCGGCTCTGTCTATACTTCTGCCCTTTTGAGTCGGGGTATTGTTTTCAAGAAATCAGCACTCTCGTTACCCTGCACTCCAGCATGTCCAGGTGTGTACAGCCAAGTCATTTTCTTGAGATGTGATCTCCGAATGTGGTCCACCCATTCCCCACGCAGACTTCCAGATGCAATCATTTGAAGCATATTCGCCGAGTCTGATATGATAATCGTATGGGTTACCTGTTGCTCAGCCACCCATGAGAGAGCCATGGAGGCAGCGGTGATCTCCATAGTCATACTCGATGTCGTTGTCTCGAAAGCGCCGCAGTTCTCATGACGTGTGCTATCGTTTCGTTGTGCTGAATAAGCCCACGATGATCTGGTACCGAGTGTCTGACAGGGCCATCGGTGTAAATAATGATATCACCTGGATGTGAGTTCTGGTCCACGAATGCAATTAAGTGAACCCATCTTTGTGATATATGGGGTTTGGCCGAGAACATGAGAACGCTACATTCTCATCAGGTCCTTACGGAATGTAGAACAGGCACAAATTTTTGGATAAAAGTGGATTCATATTATCCAACAGGACACACATTTGTACATATGAACACTCTAAAAAATACTAAAAGGCACTGTAATGGCAGGTTTAAAAAAAAGAAAACTGCTTCTTAATATTTTCTCTGTGGCATAATTTGTTATTGGTTCGAGTTTTTCCACACTAGCCTGCCCAGAAATCGACCACTGTCTAATCATCTTCTAAATGTCGTGCCCATTTTCGCTGCAGATACAGACAATATATAGTGGCACCAAGTAAAAAACGTTCCTGATCTAATATTTTACAATCTTGCAGGTTTGTGGAGGAAGGGTTAGAATTGCTCTAGCATTATCAAAGAAATGTGTCAAGAAAATCAATATTCGATTATTTATATAGAGCAAACAGAACTCCGATACCAAGCCAAACCTCGCTTGGAATAATTGAAGTCAGAAGGTTTGTTTATGATATGATTCAATATCTTGACTTAAACTGCGGCCTGATAATTGAATAATTGAAGTCAGAAGGTTTGTTTATGATACGATTCCCCAATATCTTGACTTAAACTGCGGCTCAGATAATTGAATAATTGAAGTCAGAAGGTTTGTTTATGATATGATTCCCCAATATCTTGACTTAAACTGCGGCTCTGATAATTGAATAATTGAAGTCAGAAGGTTTGTTTATGATACGATTCCCAATATCTTGAACTTAAACTGTGGCTCTGATAATTGAATAATTGAAGTCAGAAGGTTTGTTTATGATATGATTCCCCAATATCTTGACTTAAACTGTGGCTCTGATAATTGGTTAATTGAAGTCAGAAGGTTTGTTTATGATACGATTCCCCAATATCTTGACTTAAACTGCGACTCTGATAATTGAATAATTGAAGTCAGAAGGTTTTGTTATGATACTGATTCCAATATCTTGACTTAAACTGTGGCTCTGATAATTGAATAATTGAAGTCAGAAGGTTTGTTTATGATACGATTCCCCAATATCTTGACTTAAACTGTGGCTCTGATAATTGAATAATTGAACTCCCGAAGGTTTGTTTATGATATGATTCCCCAATATCTTGACTTAAACTGCGGCTCTGATAATTGAATAATTGAACACAGAAGGTTTGTTTATGATATGATTCCCCAATATCTTGACTTAAACTGCGGCTCTGATAATTGAATAATTGAAGTCAGAAGGTTTGTTTATGATATGATTCCCCAATATCTTGACTTAAACTGAGGCTCTGATAATTGAATAATTGAAGTCAGAAGGTTTGTTTATGATACGATTCCCCAATATCTTGACTTAAACTGCGGCTCTGATAATTGGTTAATTGAATAATTGAAGTCAGAAGGTTTGTTTATGATACGATTCCCCAATATCTTGACTTAAACTGCGGCTCTGATAATTGAATAATTGAAGTCAGAAGGTTTGTTTATGATATGATTCCCCAATATCTTGACTTAAACTGCGACTCTGATAATTGAATAATTGAAGTCAGAAGGTTTGTTTAGTACGATTCCCAATATCTTGACTTAAACTGTGGCTCTGATAATTGAATAATTGAAGTCAGAAGGTTTGTTTATGATATGATTCCCCAATATCTTGACTTAAACTGTGGCTCTGATAATTGGTTAATTGAAGTCAGAAGGTTTGTTTATGATACGATTCCCCAATATCTTGACTTAAACTGCGACTCTGATAATTGAATAATTGAAGTCAGAAGGTTTGTTTATGATACGATTCCCCAATATCTTGACTTAAACTGTGGCTCTGATAATTGAATAATTGAAGTCAGAAGGTTTGTTTATGATACGATTCCCCAATATCTTGACTTAAACTGTGGCTCTGATAATTGAATAATTGAACTCAGAAGGTTTGTTTATGATATGATTCCCCAATATCTTGACTTAAACTGTGGCTCTGATAATTGAATAATTGAACTCAGAAGGTTTGTTTATGATATGATTCCCAATATTTGACTTAAACTGGGCTCTGATAATTAGTTAATTGCATAATTGAAGTCAGAAGGTTTGTTTATGATACTTCAATATCTTGACTTAAACTGGCTCTGATAATTGGTTAATTGAATAATTGAAGTCGAAGGTTTGTTTATGACACGATTCCAATATCTTGACTTAAACTGCGGCTCTGATAATTGAATAATTGAACTCAGAAGGTTTGTTTATGATACGATTCCCCAATATCTTGACTTAAACTGTAGCCTGATAATTGAATATGAAGTCAGAAGGTTTGTTTATGATACTGATTCCCCAATATCTTGACTTAAACTACGGCTCTGATAATTGAATAATTGAAGTCAGAAGGTTTGTTTATGATACGATTCCCCAATATCTTGACTTAAACTACGGCTCTGATAATTGAATAATTGAAGTCAGAAGGTTTGTTTATGATACGATTCCCCAATATCTTGACTTAAACTGCGGCTCTGATAATTGGTTAATTGAATAATTGAAGTCAGAAGGTTTGTTTATGATACGATTCCCCAATATCTTGACTTAAACTGTGGCTCTGATAATTGAATAATTGAAGTCAGAAGGTTTGTTTATGATATGATTCCCCAATATCTTGACTTAAACTGTGGCTCTGATAATTGAATAATTGAGGTCAGAAGGTTTGTTTATGATACGATTCCCCAATATCTTGACTTAAACTACGGCTCTGATAATTGGTTAATTGAATAATGAAGTCAGAAGGTTTGTTTAGATACGATTCCCAATATCTTGACTCAAACTGCGGCTCTGATAATTGAATAATTGAAGTCAGAAGGTTTGTTTATGATACGATTCCCCAATATCTTGACTTAAACTGTGGCTCTGATAATTGAATAATTGAACTCAGAAGGTTTGTTTTGATACGATTCAATATCTTGACTTAAACTGGCTCTGATAATTGAATAATTGAAGTCAGAAGGTTTGTTTATGATACGATTCCCCAATATCTTGACTTAAACTACGGCTCTGATAATTGAATAATTGAAGTCAGAAGGTTTGTTTATGATACGATCCTCAATATCTTGACTTAAACTGTGGCTCTGAAAATTGAATAATTGAAGTCAGAAGGTTTGTTTATGATATGATTCCCCAATATCTTGACTTAAACTGCGGCTCAGATAATTGAATAATTGAAGTCAGAAGGTTTGTTTATGATACGATTCCCCAATATCTTGACTTAAACTGCGGCTCTGATAATTGAATAATTGAAGTCAGAAGGTTTGTTTATGATATGATTCCCCAATATCTTGACTTAAACTTGAGCTCTGATAATTTGAATAATTGAGGTCAGAAGGTTTTGTTTATGATACGATTCCCAATATCTTGACTTAAACTCGCTCTGATAAATGAATATTGAAGTCAGAAGGTTTGTTTATGATATGATTCCCAATATCTTGACTTAAACTGTGGCTCTGATAATTGAATAATTGAACTCAGAAGGTTTGTTTATGATACGATTCCCCAATATCTTGACTTAAACTGCGGCTCTGATAATTGAATAATTGAAGTCAGAAGGTTTGTTTATGATACGATTCCCCAATATCTTGACTTAAACTGCGGCTCTGATAATTGAATAATTGAAGTCAGAAGGTTTGTTTATGATACGATTCCCCAATATCTTGACTTAAACTGCGGCTCTGATAATTGAATAATTGAAGTCAGAAGGTTTGTTTATGATATGATTCCCCAATATCTTGACTTAAACTGCGACTCTGATAATTGAATAATTGAAGTCAGAAGGTTTGTTTATGATACGATTCCCCAATATCTTGACTTAAACTGTGGCTCTGATAATTGAATAATTGAAGTCAGAAGGTTTGTTTATGATATGATTCCCCAATATCTTGACTTAAACTGTGGCTCTGATAATTGGTTAATTGAATAATTGAAGTCAGAAGGTTTGTTTATGATACGATTCCCCAATATCTTGACTTAAACTGTGGCTCTGATAATTGAATAATTGAAGTCAGAAGTTTGTTTATGACATGATTCCAATATCTTGACTTAAACTGCGACTCTGATAATTGAATAATTGAGGTCAGAAGGTTTGTTTAGATCGATTCCCAATATCTTGACTTAAACTGTGGCTCTGATAATTGAATAATTGAAGTCAGAAGGTTTGTTTATGATATGATTCCCCAATATCTTGACTTAAACTGTGGCTCTGATAATTGAATAATTGAAGTCAGAAGGTTTGTTTATGATACGATTCCCCAATATCTTGACTTAAACTGCGGCTCTGATAATTGAATAATTGAACTCAGAAGGTTTGTTTATGATATGATTCCCCAATATCTTGACTTAAACTGTGGCTCTGATAATTGAATAATTGAAGTCAGAAGGTTTGTTTATGATACGATTCCCCAATATCTTGACTTAAACTGCGCTCTGATAATTGAATAATTGAAGTCAGAAGGTTTGTTTATGATATGATTCCCCAATATCTTGACTTAAACTGCGGCTCTGATAATTGGTTAATTGAAGTCAGAAGGTTTGTTTATGATACGATTCCCCAATATCTTGACTTAAACTGCGGCTCTGATAATATTAATTGAAGTCAGAAGGTTTGTTTATGATGACGATTCCCCAATATCTTGACTTAAACGTGGCTCTAATAATTGAATAATTGAAGTCAGAAGGTTTGTTTATGATATGATTCCCCAATATCTTGACTTAAACTGTGGCTCTGATAATTGAATAATTGAAGTCAGAAGGTTTGTTTATGATACGATTCCCCAATATCTTGACTTAAACTGTGGCTCTGATAATTGAATAATTGAAGTCAGAAGGTTTGTTTATGATACGATTCCCCAATATCTTGACTTAAACTGTGGCTCTGATAATTGAATAATTGAAGTCAGAAGGTTTGTTTATGATACGATTCCCCAATATCTTGACTTAAACTGAGGCTCTGATAATTGAATAATTGAAGTCAGAAGGTTTGTTTATGATATGATTCCCCAATATCTTGACTTAAACTGCGGCTCTGATAATTGGTTAATTGAAGTCAGAAGGTTTGTTTATGATACGATTCCCCAATATCTTGACTTAAACTGCGCTCTGATAATTAGTTAATTGATGTCAGAAGGTTTGTTTATGATACGATTCCCCAATATCTTGATTTAAACTGCGGCTCTGATAATTGAATAATTGAACTCAGAAGGTTTGTTTATGATACGATTCCCCAATATCTTGACTTAACTGCAGCTCTGATAATTGAATAATTGAACTCAGAAGATTTGTTTATGATATGATTCCCCAATATCTTGACTTAAACTGCGGCTCTGATAATTGAATAATTGAAGTCAGAAGGTTTGTTTATGATACGATTCCCCAATATCTTGACTTAAACTACGGCTCTGATAATTGAATAATTGAAGTCAGAAGGTTTGTTTATGATACGATTCCCCAATATCTTGACTTAAACTGCGGCTCTGATAATTGAATAATTGAAGTCAGAAGGTTTGTTTATGATACGATTCCCCAATATCTTGACTTAAACTGCGGCTCTGATAATTAGTTAATTGAAGTCAGAAGGTTTGTTTATGATACGATTCCCCAATATCTTGACTTAAACTGCGGCTCTGATAATTGAATAATTGAACTCAGAAGGTTTGTTTATGATACGATTCCCCAATATCTTGACTTAAACTGCGGCTCTGATAATTAGTTAATTGATGTCAGAAGGTTTGTTTATGATACGATTCCCCAATATCTTGACTTAAACTGCGCTCTATAATTGAATAATTGAAGTCAGAAGGTTTGTTTATGATATGATTCCCCAATATCTTGACTTAAACTGTGGCTCTGATAATTGAATAATTGAACTCAGAAGGTTTGTTTATGATATGATTCCCCAATATCTTGACTTAAACTGCGGCTCTGATAATTAGTTAATTGAATAATTGAAGTCAGAAGGTTTGTTTATGATACGATTCCTAATATCTTGCTTAAACTGGCTCTGATAATTGGTTAATTGAATAATGAAGTCAGAAGGTTTGTTTATGATACGATTCCCAATATCTTGACTAAACTGCGGCTCTGATAATTGAATAATTGAAGTCAGAAGGTTTGTTTATGATACGATTCCCCAATATCTTGACTTAAACTGTGGCTCTGATAATTGAATAATTGAAGTCAGAAGGTTTGTTTATGATACGATTCCCCAATATCTTGACTTAAACTACGGCTCTGATAATTGAATAATTGAAGTCAGAAGGTTTGTTTATGATACGATTCCCCAATATCTTGACTTAAACACGCTCTGATAATTGAATAATTGAAGTCAGAAGTTTGTTTATGATACGATTCCCCAATATCTTGACTTAAACTGCGGCTCTGATAATTGGTTAATTGAATAATTGAAGTCAGAAGGTTTGTTTATGATACGATTCCCCAATATCTTGACTTAAACTGTGGCTCTGATAATTGAATAATTGAAGTCAGAAGGTTTGTTTATGATATGATTCCCCAATATCTTGACTTAAACTGTGGCTCTGATAATTGAATAATTGAAGTCAGAAGGTTTGTTTATGATACGATTCCCCAATATCTTGACTTAAACTGCGGCTCTGATAATTTGGTTAATTGAATAATTGAAGTCAGAAGGTTTGTTTATGATACGATTCCCCAATATCTTGACTTAAACTGCGGCTCTGATAATTGAATAATTGAAGTCAGAAGGTTTGTTTATGATACGATTCCCCAATATCTTGACTAGCAAACTGGCTCTGATAATTGAATAATTGAACTCAGAAGGTTTGTTTATGATACGATTCCCCAATATCTTGACTTAAACTGCGGTTCTGATAATTGAATAATTGAAGTCAGAAGGTTTGTTTATGATACGATTCCCAATATCTGACTTAAACTACGGCTCTGATAATTGAATAATTGAAGTCAGAAGGTTTGTTTATGATACGATTCCCAATATCTTGATTAAACTGTGGCTCTGAAAATGAAAATTGAAGTCAGAAGGTTTGTTTATGATATGATTCCCAATATCTTGACTTAAACTGCGGCTCTGATAATTGAATAATTGAAGTCAGAAGGTTTGTTTATGATACGATTCCCCAATATCTTGACTTAAACTGCGGCTCTGATAATTGAATAATTGAAGTCAGAAGGTTTGTTTATGATATGATTCCCCAATATCTTGACTTAAACTGTGGCTCTGATAATTGAATAATTGAGGTCAGAAGGTTTGTTTATGATACGATTCCCCAATATCTTGACTTAAACTGCGGCTCTGATAATTGAATAATTGAAGTCAGAAGGTTTGTTTATGATATGATTCCCCAATATCTTGACTTAAACTGTGGCTCTGATAATTGAATAATTGAACTCAGAAGGTTTGTTTATGATGATTCCCAATATCTTGACTTAACTGCAGGCTCTGATAATTGAATAATTGAAGTCAGAAGGTTTATTTATGATACGATTCCCCAATATCTTGACTTAAACTGTGGCTCTGATAATTGAATAATTGAAGTCAGAAGGTTTGTTTATGATACGATTCCCCAATATCTTGACTTAAACTGCGGCTCTGATAATTGAATAATTGAAGTCAGAAGGTTTGTTTATGATATGATTCCCCAATATCTTGACTTAAACTGCGACTCTGATAATTGAATAATTGAAGTCAGAAGGTTTGTTTATGATACGATTCCCCAATATCTTGACTTAAACTGTGGCTCTGATAATTGAATAATTGAAGTCAGAAGGTTTGTTTATGATATGATTCCCCAATATCTTGACTTAAACTGTGGCTCTGATAATTGGTTAATTGAATAATTGAAGTCAGAAGGTTTGTTTATGATACGATTCCCCAATATCTTGACTTAAACTGTGGCTCTGATAATTGAATAATTGAAGTCAGAAGGTTTGTTTATGATACGATTCCCCAATATCTTGACTTAAACTGCGACTCTGATAATTGAATAATTGAGGTCAGAAGGTTTGTTTATGATACGATTCCCCAATATCTTGACTTAAACTGTGGCTCTGATAATTGAATAATTGAAGTCAGAAGGTTTGTTTATGATATGATTCCCCAATATCTTGACTTAAACTGTGGCTCTGATAATTGAATAATTGAAGTCAGAAGGTTTGTTTATGATACGATTCCCCAATATCTTGACTTAAACTGCGGCTCTGATAATTGAATAATTGAACTCAGAAGGTTTGTTTATGATATGATTCCCCAATATCTTGACTTAAACTGTGGCTCTGATAATTGAATAATTGAAGTCAGAAGGTTTGTTTATGATACGATTCCCCAATATCTTGACTTAAACTGCGGCTCTGATAATTGAATAATTGAAGTCAGAAGGTTTGTTTATGATACGATTCCCCAATATCTTGACTTAAACTGCGCTCTGATAATTAGTTAATTGAAGTCAGAAGGTTTGTTTATGATACGATTCCCCAATATCTTGACTTAAACTGCGGCTCTGATAATTAGTTAATTGAAGTCAGAAGGTTTGTTTATGATACGATTCCCCAATATCTTGACTTAAACTGCGGCTCTAATAATTGAATAATTGAAGTCAGAAGGTTTGTTTATGATATGATTCCCCAATATCTTGACTTAAACTGTGGCTCTGATAATTGAATAATTGAAGTCAGAAGGTTTGTTTATGATACGATTCCCCAATATCTTGACTTAAACTGTGGCTCTGATAATTGAATAATTGAAGTCAGAAGGTTTGTTTATGATCACGATTCCCAATATCTTGACTTAAACTGCGGCTCTGATAATTAGTTAATTGAAGTCAGAAGGTTTGTTTATGATACGATTCCCCAATATCTTGACTTAAACTGCGGCTCTGATAATTGAATAATTGAAGTCAGAAGGTTTGTTTATGATACGATTCCCCAATATCTTGACTTAAACTGTGGCTCTGATAATTGAATAATTGAAGTCAGAAGGTTTGTTTATGATATGATTCCCCAATATCTTGACTTAAACTGCGGCTCTGATAATTGAATAATTGAAGTCAGAAGGTTTGTTTATGATACGATTCCCCAATATCTTGACTTAAACTGCGGCTCTGATAATTGGTTAATTGAAGTCAGAAGGTTTGTTTATGATACGATTCCCCAATATCTTGACTTAAACTGCGGCTCTGATAATTGAATAATTGAAGTCAGAAGGTTTGTTTATGATACGATTCCCCAATATCTTGACTTAAACTGTGGCTCTGATAATTGAATAATTGAAGTCAGAAGGTTTGTTTATGATACGATTCCCCAATATCTTGACTTAAACTGCGGCTCTGATAATTGAATAATTGAAGTCAGAAGGTTTGTTTATGATACGATTCCCCAATATCTTGACTTAAACTACGGCTCTGATAATTGAATAATTGAAGTCAGAAGGTTTGTTTATGATACGATTCCCCAATATCTTGACTTAAACTGCGGCTCTGATGATTGAATAATTGAAGTCAGAAGGTTTGTTTATGATACGATTCCCCAATATCTTGACTTAAACTGCGGCTCTGATGATTGAATAATTGAAGTCAGAAGGTTTGTTTATGATCAATTCCCCAATATCTTGACTTAACTACGGCTCTGATAATTGAATAATGAAGTCAGAAGGTTTATTTATGATACGATTCCAATATCTTGACTTAAACTTGAACTCTGATAATTGAATAATTGAAGTCAGAAGTTGTTTTTTATGATACATTCCAATATCTTGACTTAACTGGCTCTGATGAATTAGTTAATGAATGAAGTAGCTAACACATTCCAATCTTGACTTAAACTGCGGCTTCTGATAATATCTTGACTTAAACTGCGGCTTCTGATAATATCTTGACTTAAACTGCGGCTTCTGATAATATCTTGACTTAAACTGCGGCTTCTGATAATATCTTTACTTAAACTGCGGCTTCTGATAATATCTTTACTTAACTTGGCTTCTGATAATATCTTGACTTAAACTGCGGCTTCTGATAATATCTTGACTTAAACTGCGGCTTCTGATAATATCTTGACTTCAACTGCGGTTCTGATAATATCTTGACTTAAACTGCGCTTCGATAATATCTTGACTTAAACTGTGCTCTGATAATTAGTTAATGAATGGTAGTAAACATTCAATCTTGACTTAACTACGGCTCTGATAATATCTTGACTTAAACTGCGGCTCTGATAATATCTTGACTTAAACTACGACTCTGATAATATCTTGACTTAAACTACGGCTCTGATAATATCTTGACTTAAACTGCGGCTCTGATAATATCTTGATTAAACTACGCTCTGATAATATCTTGACTTAAACTACTCTGATAATATCTTGCTTAAACTGCAGCTCTGATAATTAGTTAATGAATGTAGTAACACATTTCAATCTTGACTTAAACTACGGCTTCTGATAATATCTTGACTTAAACTACGGCTTCTGATAATATCTTGACTTAAACTACGACTCTGATAATTAGTTAATGAATGAAGTAGTAACACGTTCCAAGTAAACTTAGATCGAATGATAAGATTAGAATATCGATATCAGCCCCGGGGCTCGCAAGGGGAGAAAAGAATAGTAACACTGCGACCAACAAGGCATGTTGTAAGATGCGACTGAGTAGGGCCTGAAGCTACCTAGTAAATATAAAAAGCGTGGCAGAAATCGGACGTGTTGACTTAGTTGTAGGCGCATAACTGACACAACGTACAATTGCTCTTAGACAGGGATAAGAGACATCACAAAGAATGGTTAACAAGTCGTCGATATGGAGCGCTTGAAGAAGAAGAAGAGAGAAAGAAGATGAAAATCGATATTTATACTTTCTTTCTTTCTCTCTCTATTACTTCTGTTCTCTAATCTTGTTTGTCTCAGTGACAAGATAAGGAGAGATTTCTAGAACAGGCTTTGTGAAGGTTTGTCATGTGTCTTCACCGCTTCTGTTATTCTGTAGTCCACCTTTTGCGTTGACAATCTTTAGCCTTGTATCTGAGTAATATTGCTCTTTGAGGCAATCTGTACGTTGACAATCTTTAGCCTTGTATCTGAGTAATATTGCTCTTTGAGGCAATCTGTGCGTTGACAATCTTTAGCCTTGTATCTTAGTAATATTGCTCTTTGAGGCAATCCTAGTGCGTTTGTAATGACCATCTTCAAAATTATATCAGGATTACGTGCTACGTAGTTCGTGCAGAAGACCCAAGTGAGATGGGTCGGTCACGTTGCTCGAATGCCTGATAAACACATCCCAAAACAGTTGATGTATGGCGAGCTTGAAGGGGGGGCAGACGTTTAGCTGGTGGACAGAAAAAACGCTTTAAAGACACTTTAAAAGTGTCTCTGAATTGCTCGATATAGACACACGTACTGGGAATCTCTTGCGCAAGATCGCCAAATGTCGAGCTGTAACAACAAAAGAGGAACCCGCATAGCTGAGAATCGTATCGTTGAGGCACGAGAAAACAGGCTGCGCGAAAAGACAGAGCACGCAACGCACATGTCTAACCTTGATCATCTATGCCACCTGGTAGGGAAGGAATGTGTTCTAGAATTGGACTCTACAGTCACCTCCGCACACACCAGAGAGGTACAGCAGCACACGTCTGAGGATTGTTGTCATCATCACTTGATTGATGGTTATTAGTTCATGCACTGCAGCTGAGATCTTCATGTGTAAGAAAGAGATCGGAGTACACATAGGTTACTCTAAAGTGCAATCATGATGGTCCTATCAATCAATCAATCAATCAATCAATCAATCAATCAATTCGCTGAATTTAGAACTGGAGTACACGTTTTCTCAGTGTCATTGGCAGTGAATTCATGAAAAACATCACATTGAGTAGCTTAATGCTTTTACTACTGTATTTTATGTCATTCATGCTGCGTCAAGTGTCCAGTCAGTATTTCTTTGACTATTATACCACCGCAAATAATATTTATCATATGTTGTAAAGTCTGAAGAAAATCTGTGGTAGACTGGAAGACTTGAACTCAAAAGTCAAAGAAAACTGACTGATTCTACAAATAAGAATGAGAAAATTGAAGTATTTTACCCCCGTGTGGTGATAGGGCCCGTAAGGGAAGCAAAGAATAGTACCACTGCGACCTACAAGGCATGTTGTAAGAGAGCGACTGATGTAGGACCTAGGAAGCTACCTAGTAAATAAAAAGCATCTCAGAAATCGGATGTGCTGGTCTACTTGTAGGCACATAAATAGCACAACGTACAATCGCTCTTAGGCTCAGATCCCATACAAATAATACAGAGTGTTTAACAAGTGTTCGATATGGAGCGTTCGAAGAAAAAAATATTTGGACATATAAAAAGACACGAAGGGCTGAGAAGACCATCATGGAAGGAGGCATACCGGCAAAGAGGAGAAGAGGAAGACCACAGAGAAGATGGATTCAGGATTCTTCTTCTTCTTTGCGTTCGTTCTTTACGACCAATTTAAATCACTTTTGTGATATGTTGAGCTTTGCCAAGAACGGTATACGTTGCACATTGGTTTGGTAGGCCCCTAAACGCATATATCTCTACACGTTTAAGACACGTGCATCCGATTTCAGCCAAACCACCTTAGTCGCTTCTTACGACATGCGTGACAGGTAACAGTGGTTCTATTCTTTACACCCCAAATTTGGGCCCCGGTAACCACTCGAACGATGGGATTCAGGATTAACTGATGGTTTGAGCATGACCACTGCAGGGGCGAGACATCTAACCTACGAGAGAAATTCCAAAGGACTGTTAACAGGGCAAAGTTCTGAACCAGAGTGGTTAGCATGTGGATCGTTTGAAGAAGTAGAAGAAGTATTTTGGACATATAAAGAGATACGAAGGACTGGAGAAGAAAATTATGGAAGGAGGCATCCCGGAAAAGAAGAGAAGAGGAAGACCACAGAGAAGATTGATACAGAATGTAACTGATGATTTGAGCATACAGGTTGAAATCTGACCTTTGAGAGGAAGAAATTCCGAAAGACTGTTGAAGTGGCAAAGTTCTGCTCAAGACAAGCTATTTGATGAAGATAACGAGACTGAATGACATAAACTGGATAGGATTATGGAAAATATTTTCGCAAAGATCTCAGCAGAACAGGGGCCATGTTAGGCTAATTATGACTTACTTACTTAATCCGTCATCTAGTGACAGAGGGCTTCAGAAAGGACTCCATGCTCTCCTGTCCTTGCAACCTTCAGCGCAGAGCCCCATGTCAGAGATGCGGTGTCCAGTTCCTCTTCCATCATGCGCCTCCATGTTGTCCGTGGTCTGCCTTTCTTTCTCTTTCCCTCTGGTGTCCAAGTGAGGGCTATCCTTGCAGGCATTTCTTGTCTCATTCTCATAACATGTCCGAGCCATTTCCATCTTCTCTTTTTGAGTATGTCAATCATTGACTCTTGTCTTGTGTCTTGGAGTAGTTAGTTATGTTAGGCTAATTAGTGATTAATTATTATCTGTAACAGTTATTAGTGATCAGAGGGTCTCTGTGTGGGTAGAGATCAGATGTTCTCTCAAACAAATTATATTTCGTTTCAAATGTACTGTGTTCTCTCTCTTATGGAGTAATCAGGAATATTTACACAGATTTCTGATATCAGTGTAGGTGAGATCGATTTTCAAGTCATATCGGAAACGGAAGATAAAATGCAGGTCATGTGTTTAAGTTAAGAGCGTTAAAGAACCATTAGGAGTTCAACATCGACAAGGGCATGCTGGAAATCCGCTGCCCATGAGATTATTTATTATAAATATTTTAAAATAAAATTCTGAAAAAATATTTTAATCATTTTCTAAATTACACCAGGAACCCTCACCGGTGCTAAGGAGATCAAGAACTGTCGCTGAGGTATACTACTACTATTACTATTATTACTACTACTACCACTACACTACTATCTCTACTAAAACAACATACAACTACAACTCCACAACTAATATTGATATCCTACAACAGCACAATACTATCACCTACTAACAACAACTACAACACATTGCTACTATCCTCCCCAAAAAAACCCACCTGCACAATATGTAACATTCAACAGACAAATCATATACTAAAACAACATATCCCAAACAACACAACAACTACACAACTAATACTAAACATCCCTAGCAACCTACATTGGACAGATTCATTGAAATGGTGCTATGTTTTTGTCCATTTAACAAATACGCATTGATTCTTTTTTTGCGACATGGACAATAACAACATGTCAAACAGCGCACACACAAAAAAATAAAATAACACATCCCTTTGATCGTTTCACAGATTTAAATCGAGATAATATAATGCCCTCATTGTTACGTCATGCTTAATTATTCCAGAGTTACATGAGCGTGAAATCCTGCAGTATGTCTAACCTTAAGGTGAATCCATTCAAGGTGGTGTTGATAAATAATGTCCATGTATGTGTCCATTATTTATCAAGAACACAAATACCTGTTCTAGAAATCTCTTCTTATCGGGACGTTGTGAGGCTTTTTGTTTGTTTGTTTCGTTCGTTCTTCTCGACAATTTTGAACATTCTTATTGTGATATATAAAAAGACTTTGCCAAGATCATTCTTATTGTGATTAATAAAGACTTGCAGAACATTCTTATTGTGATATATAAAAAGACTTTGCCAAGAACATTCTTATTGTGATATATAAAAAGACTTTGCCAAGAACATTCTTATTGTGATATATAAAAAGACTTTGCCAAGATCATTCTTATTGTGATATATAAAAAGACTTTGCCAAGAACATTCTTATTGTGATATATAAAAGACTTTGCAAGATCATCTTATTGTGATATATAAAAGACTTTGCCAAGAACATTCTTATTGTGATATATAAAAAGACTTTGCCAAGAACATTCTTATTGTGATATATAAAAAGACTTTGCCAAGAACGGTTAGAACGTTGCGCCCCAGTTAGCCCCTACTATTGTAGGACGAGCGTATCTGAAACGGAAGTTTTCGGCCTTACGCTATGAGGCAAAACATGATTAGAGAAGAGAAGAAGAAGAATGTGCCCATGCTCCACGTAGATGATTTGACTTTCTTATGATATACTATTAAATCTTTTAAATATATGCCGAGGCTCGCAAGGGGAGCAAGGAGTTTAATAGATATTTACTCAACCCTTCTATATTCTTGATTATTCTTTTATCCTCGGTTACTGCACCAGAAAATGTAATAGATTATTTCGCTACTACACTTAGACTATCATTTGGTTACTGGCAACACAAAACTGTAATAGATTATCGTATCTACACTTAGTTAGTTAGTTAGTTTATCTTTCAGAAGCCTATAGATTAAAAGGTGAGTTTTAGATCTCCTGTGATAAATTCTTTAGCAGTGGAGATCTTGTAAGGTTTACATCCCAATTAGTACTTTCTTGTGGAAGGTTCTGAAAGGGTTTTGGTCCTTTCAAACAGGTTTAGAGATGTGCCCATGCTCAGTAGATGATTTGACTTTCTTATGATATACTGTTAAATCTTTTAAATATTGACTAAGAGAGCAGAGCTTAAATATTTCTCAACCTTCTATATTCTTGATTATTCTTATCTTGATGACCAGAAAATGTAATGGTTTTTCTACTCATTTAGCTATCATTTGGTTACTGCAAACAAAACTATCATGATTATTTCCTAACTAATTTATAGACTATCTTTGGTTCTGCAACACAAGCTATCAAGATTTTCTTACACATTTTCACTATCTTTGGGTTACTGCAACACAAAACTGTCTAGATTATTCCACTACATTTATACCTATCATTTGGTTACTGGAAACCCAAACTGTCATGATTATCGTATCTATACTGTTTCCTTTATATCCTGGTCACTGCTATCAATCTGTAATCGTATCCTAATCTCGCATTCATACTATCAATCTGAACATTCAACTATCATACCGAAGGTTATTATATCTCATACGAGATTACATTTTGTTTATTTTTCACAATTAGAATCTACAAGAAAATTATAAATATATAATTTATCAATACAACATCAAAATTAATCAATAATATAAATTTTTTCACATTACCACACCTTTTCTCTAGTAAAAAGTTACAAATGTTCTGCTCTCCTAAATATTTCCTCCTGTTAGAATAGAATGTCAAAGTTTTGTTCTAGGGATGGGATACGTAGATATCTTGTAGTCATCATGAACCTCTTATCATAGACTAGCGAATATTGACTGTTGAAGTCTAATACAGTCTCAGGACTATCCTCTGAATCGCTGCTCTGTTCTCTAGCTATTCTGTGTATCTCTTCTACACTGTCTGCTGGAGAATATTAACTGCGTGTGTCTCTTATTCTAGACTACACTCCTTGACTTGTCGATTCCTTTCTGTCTGTATCTGTTTCAGACTCAGACTACCTACACTGACTATCGCTGGGTGTGTCTCTGCCCCTCTGAATCGCTGAAATGAAAATGTCCTAAAATTATCTGCCCCTGAATCAGATTACCCTCACTGACTGTCCCTGTGTACCTCTCTGCCCCTATGAATCGCTGAATTGAAAATGTCCAAAAATAATATGTCCCTAAATCAGACTACCCTCACTGTCCCTGGGTACTTCTCTGATCTGCTTGGAGCTTGTAACTAAGATAAGGGAAGGGAAAAAAAAACTGGTATCTCAATTCCCCGCTACAGGAGTAGTAACACTGCGCCCTACAAGACATGTCGTTAGAGGCGACTAAGATAGGGCCTTGGGAAGCTACCCGAGTAAATAAAAAGCGTCGCAGAAATCGGATATACTTGTAGGCGTATAACTGACACAACGTACAATCGCTATTAGACTGGGTTCAGAGATATCATTTTCATTTTTGTTCCTGGATACGAAGGAGTCAGGTGTAATGAACGAGCTGATAAATTGGCTGGCATGGATACAATATTTGAGTGAACTGCCATGGACCAAAATGACATTCTTCACGCATTGATACTTTCCGAACAGAGTAGTTTCAGGACTGTGAATCCCAACCGCTGACCAGATTGAGAGAGATGGGTGTCAATATTGGTGCAGCCCGAAAAGAACGACATACCAAACATGCAAAGAAATTCATTAATCAACATCGAACTGGCGTGTTGGGCCGCTGGACGATGCTTGATTTGTTGAGGCGAAGATCGGAGCAACTATGGACATGTCCGGAGTGCTATGATGATAATCCTCATATAAGTGATAATTGATAATAATCGCTCTTATGCTCAGCTCACATACACATCACAAAGAGTGGCTTAACAAGTGGTCGATATGAAGCGTTGGATGAAGAAAAAGAAGATAGAGTATAGACACTGTTTAATATCTTCCTCTTCTTCTTCTTCATCCAACGCTACATATCGACCACTTGTTAAGCCACTCTTTGTGATGTGTATGTGAAAGCTTACATAGAAAGGACGCCTATGACCTAGAATGAAATCAGAGAAATGTCTGGTCAACCACTAGTGACAACTGTTATAAGAAAGAGAAGATGGAGATATGTTGGACACACCTTGAGGAAAATGTCTGGTCAACCACTAGTGACAACTGTTATAAGAAAGAGAAGATGGAGATATGTTGGGCACACCTTGAGGAGAAATGATCAATTTTGAATAATCAAAGCAGGCATTGAAGTGGGATGAAATGGGTTCAAAACAGAGAGGACGACCTAATGAGACCCTGAAACAAACTTTGCTGAGAGAGGCAATGAATATCGCTCTCAGTTTCATGGAGGAGATTGAGCGAGTTGCCCAGGACAGAGCGGTATAGAGAAATTGTTTGCAGACCCTATGTAACGTATACTGATACGAGAGGAATTATTATTTATTATTATAAGCTAAATATAAATATATAAAAATGTAGTGTTTTTTCTTCTATTAAACGGTGTTCAACATTTTCTACACAAGTCATTTATGAACAGATCGATATCATAAATGTCAGAGATGTTAAACGTAGCAATACGTAGCGACATATAGCAAGCAAGCTACGCTTTACAAGTCGATTCGGGAGAAAATATATATGGTTCCACTACGTTCATCTGAGCCTGTATTTTCTTATGTTCCAATACTGCTGACATAAACATCATGTGCCATGTCGGTTAACGCAAGCGATCATAACAAAAACTGTTATTAATGCTTGTAATATCGCTTATTAGGGCGGAGTCGGACAGGGGGGACTTGTGCCTGTAGAATTTAATGGCCACATTGCTAGTCATAGCCGGTTTAGAGTTGGCTGCGAGCTAGTGCAGTCGTCACGAAACTGTTATTGTTTGTTTGTTGTGTAGGGGATTAAATCCTCTTTATCTGAGGCACGTCTTTCAACCTAAGCAAATTTGTTTGCTATATCGAGGACATTGCAGACCAACAAACATGAAAAATAAATTAATTACTTTCGAATTCGTGTTATGATTTTTTCATGCTCCTGACAGAAAAACTCATGTTGCCTATCGGGATTGAACTCGGTTTCCCGAATGGAGCCCACTATCTAATCTATTCGGTCAGACGCCCACTCCAGCGATCCTAGATCCCCAGATTGGCTACTCTCCTGACCATTGAGGCCATTCCATGAGACTGTCCTGAATATTCTCTGTTTTCCACTATCTCGTCTTCCATTGATGGTATCGGTTGTCCCAATGTGATATCGTCAGTGTGTTGCCGAGGCTCGCAAGAACTACTTCCAGTTTGAGGATGAAGGCTGAGGCAGTTACTGCTGTCCTTCATTCGATCTCTAGGACTCCGTTTAATGCAGCCTTTGTTTTTTATGACTCTCAGTCAATGCTTCGAAAGATCAAGAACGGCATGTTGCGGAAGGATTGGATGTCGTCTAAAGAGGTTTCCAACCTACAGAGACTCTCGTGGATCTACTGTCCTGCTCATGCAGGTGTTCGCGACAACGAGAGAATGGACAGACTTGCATCGATTGTTGGGGAGTTTAGGATGGATAAGGGGATGTTCTTCAGTCTTGTTACGAACTACTGCTGAATGACTACGCTACAATTGACGTGAAATCAATACAAGATTTAGGAATTTGGAATTATACGTTCTACAAATAGAGATGGATGCTTGAGTGACAGAGAGAGAGAGGAGTTTGTTTAACTAGCGAGCCCACCTGTGTGGTGCCGGGGCCCGCTAGGGAAGCAAAGAATAGTACCACTGCAACCTACAATGCATGTCGTAAGAGACGACCGATGTAGGGTCCTAGGAAAACTACCCTAGTAAATAAAAAACGTCGCAGAAATTGGATGTGCTGGCCTACTTGTAGGCGAGTGAACTGGCATAATGTAAAATCGCTCTTAGGTTCAAATCACATACAAATCACACAGAGTGGTTAACAAGTGGTCGATATGGAGCTTTTGAAGATAAAGAAGAAGAAATAGTGAGCCAAAGAAACCATCAGTATGCACACCCTTCGACATCTGTTGGTGGAGACTGAGCACCTATGGGTCTGTCTAGTGCTGGGACGTCAGTTCAGTAATAAATAACCAATAAAAGGGGTACACAAGTGTGAAAAAGTTGAGAACCACTGCTCAAGACCTTTCAAGTAGAATTATGTAAGTGATGTCATCCTCAATAGCATGAGACAATGTAGAACAACATGAAAGGAAATGTCAACACTCTTTATCTTTCTACACAATTAGTCTTGGAAATATCAGAATAAAAGGGTTTTAAAGCCGAAGGATTGACTTCATTGCACCGGGTTTTACCCCATATGGCTCAGTCCCTCTCCGCAGAAATGGCACGCCACCTGCTGAGAGTATTGCACAAAACACGAACTCCGTAGCTCTGGCAGCAATCCTAGGGGTCTCTGGAAAAATAACTGCACTCGTGAACTAGAACGGCACGGTCCGGATTCGAATACACGACCTTCGACTCGCAAAGCAAAGGGCTTAACCACTCAGCCAGTGAGACCCCCATATGATCAGAATCTTTTAGTCCAACAAAATCAGCAGCCAGGAATTGATTTCTATAGTCTGTTCATTAATTCGAGAGCACGTTTGAAATTGATTTTCTCGAAAACTACCTGTTGGATCTCAGTGATTTTTTGCATGCAGCCTTAGAATATCCATGACGCTAAAATAAAGCTAACCAGTAGTCCATAGATGCTACGGATTTTGCACATCGGCGAATTCCTTTGATCTTTTATGACAATTGCAAATACGGGGGCTCAACTTTTAGATTTTACAGTATCCCTGGAATTTGTCCATGTCAATTCTATTCATAGGTGTATCTCCATATTAACTTGATAGGTCAAGTAATTAAGTGTGCTGCCCTTTATGTGCAATCGTGAACTTGGATACAATATGCAACAGTTAGTCCTCCCTTCGGTCACCATTAGACCCCAGGGTGTCTTAACTTCACCACAAATTGTATGATGGTAGACGCATTTGGATATGGAAATGTATACGTTGCTATTTCTCAGTCTGTAATCAAAATATGATTTGTATCATCCCGAATCTGACAATTCCATGAGGTTGATAATTGTTACTGGCTGGACAAATTGTAATCCATCTCGGTGCCAGTACTCGTCTTCCTCTCGGAGCACATGTTCAACACACTTCTTCCAGAACTGCATGTCTATCATTGAGAAGGACTCACGTGTCAGAACTTCAACATCACACATTTTAAACGTCCTGTTCTGTTCGGCAACTTGCTCTTTTACTTTAGCCCAGACAAGCTCTATCGGATTGAGGTGAGCATGATATGGAGGTAGTCGCAAAGACGTGTGGCCGTATTCCGCAATGATTTTGTCAATATGAAACACCTTTGTCTTATTTGTCATCCTCACCAGATGCAACAACTCGGGTTTCAAATATGTATCATCGAAGCTGACATTTTCCTTAGCAAGCCAAGTCCTAATTTGATCTTTTGTATTTGACGCAGTTGGTACTTTGTCTTCCGCTGATACTGCGTTGTGATAGGATGCATTATCCATTACCAATCATGATGGTCTGTTTAGAATTGGAAGTAGATCTTTCTCCATCCAGTGCCTGAAAATATGTCCATTCATTTCATGTGTCGTAGTCCCTACCGTCGGTACTTTTTGTTTGGAAAATAAGTCCATCGTCATGGACAAGACCTTCTTCACTGCTTCCTGCATGTGTTAGTATAATACGCTGGCCTTTGCTGCTTGGTATTTTTCTTTCTGTTCACCGTCTACTGATTGCCATTCTTTAGCATTGGTGTGGTGAGCATTGACCCAGGATTCGTCCAAATATACAATAGCATAGCCTTGCCTCCGCCGCTCAGGGATCTGCCTCAGGTATTTACTTCGGGCAGCAATTAAATGTGGCTTTTCACAAATAATATTCCTGCCGCCTATAGTTTTCTGAAGGTAAAGCCGGCGGCTCTTACAATTTTTCATAGAGTACTTTTAGAAATGTCTATGCTGCAATCTGATTGCAGTTTTAATTTCAGTTTCCTGAGAGTAACAAGTTGATTTGTCGCAAACATTTTCAAGAGCTCCGTCTTATGACATCTATGTCAAAGTCGTCAATTGTTCTTTCCGTCCTTGCTTGACATTAGTGCACTTTGTGTCCTGTTTAATCCATCGGGAAAAGGATTCTCTATTCAGACCAAGCGCCAGTTGCGCTCGTTTCTCAGGGTTATGAATATCGCAATATAGATGACCTCTCTTAGATTCCCTACGGAAGTGTTGGTATAGTAAAACTGTAACCTTCTGCATTGTTATAAATGTGCACTTCAGACTCATTATGAATGTGATATCAATGTCAGTTTTGATAAGCCAACAAATATGATACAATAGCTTCATTCAAATAGCGAGATACGCCTATAACTATACAACGGTATCCCAATTATAACGTAATATGCTTTCCGCTTTCAAAGTCGACTTGGTTAGGTGCACGGGATTTCGTGAAATTGTTGTATACTCACGATATTTCTATGTTACCATAATGTATTTTTAGAACAACGCGTCTGTGTACCGTAGATCTGTTACTATTGTGTACAATCCGGTGAGGTTGATTTTAATATAAACTGAAGAAGAAATATTTCAAACTACATCAAATTTTCTTGGAAAAAATATTTCTCTAGCGTCATGGATATTCTAAGGCTGCTTGCAAAAAATCACTGAGATCCAACAGGTAGTTTTCGAGAAAATCAATTTCAAACGTGCTCACGAATTAATGGACAGACTATAAAAGTAAACAAGAGATGGTGGTCACACAGATAACACGTAGATACAGGAAATTATATGAAGGTCGGGCAGCACTGTCCAACACGGGGCCCGCTGGCATTATGACGTCCCTGTGAAACATTCTGGGGCCCGATTTTACTCCTTCAGCTTTATCGTTGCTCAGAATTTCAAGACAAAAAATATGTTTCTAAATAATAGTATGATTCTGTTTTTTTAAGCACAATATAGATATAAAAAAACTATTAAACTAGTAGTCAGTATTAAGTTTTCATCTATTTTACTTGTTATTATTGTCTATTGTCTTTCATCAGCTAGATGATTAAATTGGTTGTCCACTCTTGCCATTAAGCGTTAGGGTGGAAGCTTTAATTTGCGTTCCAGGACCAGATAAGTCGCCCTTGTTGTGTTATGTCTTTCCCCAGTTGAATGATAAAATTGGTTGTCCACTCTTGCCACTAAGCGTTAGGGTGGGAACTTTAATTTGCGTTCCAGAACCAGATAAGTCGCTCTTATTGTGTTACATCCGTGTTTATTTAGTGTGGTCTTGATATTGTTATTGCCTATCCCAGGTGGAAGATGTATTTGTTGTCCACTCTACCGTGTAACCGTAGGGGTGGAAGATGTCATTTGTTGTCCACTCTCACCGTTAACCGTAGGGTGGAGATTAATTTGTTGTCCACTCACCGTTAACCGTAGGTGTTGTGCTGAGTATTGTAATTTGTTGTCCACTCTCAGGGAGATGATTTTGTCCACTCACCGTTAACCGTAGGGTGGGAGATTTAATTTGTTGTCCACTCTCACCGTTAACGTGGAGATAATTGTGTCCACTTCACCGTTAACCGTAGGGTGAGATGAAATTTGTGTCACTTACCACGTAGTGAATTTATGTTGTCCATCTCACCGTTAACCGTAGGGGTGGGAGATTTAATTTGTTGTCCACTCTCACCGGTTAACTCGTAGGGGTGGGAGATTTAATTTGTTGTCCACTCACCGTTAACCGAGGGTGGAGATTTAATTTGTGTCCACTCACCGTTAACCGTAGGGGTGGGAGATTTAATTACCGTTCCAGGGCCAAATAAGTCGCCATTGTTGTGTTAATATCTATTGTCTTACCCCAGGTGTATGATGGAATTGGTTGTCCACTCTTGCGTTAATCATATCCGTGGGATCTTTAATTTGTGTTTCAGTGCCAGATGAGTCGACCTTGTGTTTATTTAGTGTAGTCTTGATATTGTTTATCCATCTTTTTCTTGGTTTTCCCATGACTCTATTACCTGATCTCTTTTTATTGTATACCGTTATTGGTGGTTGGTTTTATTCATTCTCATGTATTAACATATCCCATGTATTAACCATATTCTATGTATTAACCATATTCTATGTATTAACCATATTCTCATGTATTAACCATATTCTCATGTATTAACCATATTCTCATGTGTACCACTGCTTTAAATTAATGTTAATATTTATTTTATTTTATTTATGTTGTTAGTATTATTATTGTAACTGACCCATGGTGCCCATGCTCTATAACCTCGTCAGATGCGCACCAGTATATACCGTCGTCAGATGCGCACCAGTATATAACGTCAGTCAGATGCGCACCAGTATATAACTCGTCAGTCAGATGCGACCAGTATATAACTGTCAGTCAGATGCGCACCAGTATATAACCGTCAGTCAGATGCGCACCAGTATATAACCGTCAGTCAGATGCGCACCAGTATATAACCGTCAGTCAGATGCGCACCAGTATATAACCGTCAGTCAGATGCGCACCAGTATATAACCGTCAGTCAGATGCGCACAAGTATATAACCGTCAGTCAGATGCGCACCAGTATATAACCGTCAGTCAGATGCGCACCAGTATATAACCGTCAGTCAGATGCGCACCAGTATATAACCGTCAGTCAGATGCGCACAAGTATATAACCGTCAGTCAGATTCGCACAAGTATATAACCGTCAGTCAGATGCGCACAAGTATATAACCGTCAGTCAGATGCGCACCAGTATATAACCGTCAGTCAGATGCGCACCAGTATATAACCGTCAGTCAGATGTGCACCAGTATATTACCGTCAGTCAGATGCGCACCAGTATATAACCGTCAGTCGATGCGCACCAGTATATAACCGTCAGTCAGATGCGCACCAGTATATAACCGTCAGTCAGATGCGCACCAGTATATAACCGTCAGTCAGATGCGCACCAGTATATAACCATCAGTCAGATGCGCACCAGTATATAACCGTCAGTCAGATGCGCACAAGTATATAACCGTCAGTCAGATGCGCACCAGTATATAACCATCAGTCAGATGCGCACCAGTATATAACCGTCAGTCAGATGCGCACAAGTATATAACCGTCAGTCGGATGCGCACCAGTATATAACTCTCAGTCAGATGCCCCAGTATATAACCGTCGTCAGATGCGCACCAGTATATAACTGTCAGTCAGATACGCACAAGTATATAACCGTCAGTCAGATGCGCACCAGTATATAACCGTCAGTCAGATGCACACAAGTATATAACCGTCAGACAGATGCGCACAAGTATATAAAAAACGTTGGATTACACTAGTCTCGAGTATAATCTTCTTCTTCTTCTTCGAACGCTCCATATAAACCACTTGCTAACCACTCGTTGTGATCTGTATGTGGCCTGAGCCTAAGAACGATTGTACGTTGTTCCTGTTATGCGCCTACAAGTAGGCCAGCACATCTCATTTATGCGCCGCTTTTTATTTACTAGGGTAATTTTCCTAGGCCCCCACCTTAGCCGCCTCTTACGAAATGCGTTGAAGGTCTTCAATAACGCTACCATGCGTTCTAGACAAGAAATCCCAGCCTGACTTCTCCCCATTATACACAGACCCTTCGGTATATACAACAACATCATCATCCCTTGAAATATCTTCTATCAGTTGCTTAATTGCGTGCTAGGCCTTCATGTTGCCCCAATCTCTACATTCCTCTCGCACTTCTTCGAAGGTTGTCCTTGTATTTAACATATATGTGACGCCCGAGTGGTTACCGGGGCCCAAATTTGGGGTGTAAAGAATAGAACCACTGTTACCTGCCCACATGTCGTAAGAGCCGACTAAGGAGGTTTGGTTGAAATCGGATGCATGTGTCCTAAACGTGTAGAAGTATATGCGTTTAGGGGCCTACCAAACCAATGCGCAACGTATACAAGTTCTTGGCAAAGATCAAACATTTCACAAAGAATGATTAAAATTGGGCGTAAAGAACGAACGCAAAGAAGAACATATATGTTTTTAAATGCTGGAATTTGTGTTTAGTGTCTATCTTAACCCATTCGACATACTGAGCTGATATACAGGTTCAATGTATTTTTTTAAAATGACGCAAAGCCAGTGTCTTTTTATATGTCCAAAATGCTGTCCCTGCTCCAGCGTGTTCGTAGCGCGTTGGACTGCGGGTGACTAGTCCTCGGTGTGTGCGGGTTCAATTCCGCGGACTGGCAGAAAAGCCACAGGTTCCCCAGATTCACGGTGTTCGTGGCACCGAACCGAAGGGTTACGATGACTATGGCACCGAGCCGAAGAGCTGAAAGCTCAAGTGCTTCTGGATCGAAACATTTTTTTAAAAAATATGTCCAAAATATCTCAATTTTCTCTTTCGTATTTGTAGCATCAGCCAGTTTTCTTTCAATTTTGAGTTCTTTCTGGATAGAACTATTTGTTCTCTTCTCTGTTCAAGATATACGGAGGACTCTTCTATAACACTTATATTCGAAAGCATACATATATGTTCTTCTGTAGCAGACCAGCTGGTACAAGGCCCCAAATTTTGTCTCTGTAACAGTCTATGATCACAGGTATAAAGAATTACAACAGATAACTGATTAGAAAATTCATAAGTATATTTAATCACTTGTAATATCAATCTCTCTCTGTCTTGAGAGAGAATAACAACAACAACAAAATGCCGCTTGTAACAGACTATGATCACAGGTATAAGGAATTACAACAGATAACTGATTAGAAAATTCATAAGTATATTTAACCACTTGTAATATCAATCTCTCTCTGTCTTGGAGAGTGAATAACAACACTTGCACTATCAAATTACCTGAATCCTTCTGAAATATTATGTCTTATCTTCTGTGCTCGCTGGTCTATATTAATAAAGTTAGTTTTTCGCCGATGTCCCTTTTAGGAATTCAGTCCATACTGTAAAATAGTTCATTAACTTATAACAGTTCATTACCTGGCGTTGATGTTCGAGATACTATGGTCGTTTACAATTCCCTTCAATCTCAGGGAAAATAGGATGCTTCTGGCACTTTACTGGTCTCGTCTTTGGTTGCGGAAAGCTAGTCTTCACAGTCAGCGGGTCGCTTACTCATCTGCTTCTATAGTCTTCAGGCATCAGTCCTCTGGTCGTCAGGCACTGGTCATCGGTTAGTCTGGCATCGGTTCATCTAGGCGTCAGTTATCTGGTCGGCATCTCGTCGTCTTGGTTCACAGTACATATATAAAACCTCGCTGTTCTTCTCTGGTAAATGGCTGTTTATTGATGTGTACTAGTTAACAACTTCATGTTAGTTCACCGCTCTATCTCTCTTTGACTTTAAGTGTTGCTCTTAGCAGTTCCAATCAATTTAAAATCACTGTTAAAGGTATTCTAGTTTCTCTCTCTCAAAAATCAAAGTAGTATCTACTTGCTACTTAAACATTATTATGATCCGTTCTACTCAACTTCTCCAGTCAGTCTGTCTTTGTCTGCTGCTCAAATGTAAACTTCTCAACTCCCAAATAACAGAATATTCCTCTGAAAGCCTCACTAACTCGACGGTATTTCTCTTGTACTTCAATGTATCCGTCCGACCTCCTCACTTCTCAAGTTGTAACTCTCCTTCTTCTCAAACCAAAAGCTCCCAATTGTCCCTTCTCTGGTTCGAGATCCTCGATTTTTATGTGAGTCCTCGCCTATCTCGGGTTAGAACCCTTTTCATGAATTTAACTCCCTACTGGTCAGCAACTGGACTGGTAAACAATTTAATACTAATAGTATTCAAGGTCGCCCGTGCAAAATAAGGGTCGGTTGACCCGACTGTATCCCCTAATTAGGATAACAGTGAAACTGTTACACTTCCACTGCTTTATTAAATTCATCATACATTGCAAAATAATTACATTCTGAGGTAACAACAGTTACGGAGTGAAAGGTTTAGTTTACCCTTCAGAACATCATCACTGCACATCGAACCAATTAGTCTATAAGTGCTCTGACCCGCATGCCCAGCGTGTTCGTAGCGCGTTGGACTACGGTGACTAGCCCTCTGTGAGTGCGGGTTCAATTCCGCGGGCTGGCAGAAAAGCCACAGGTTCTCCAGGTTCACGGTGTTCGTGGCACCGAACCGAACGGTTACGATGTCCATGGCACCGAGCCGAAGAGCTAAAAAAGCTCAAGTGCTTCTGAATCGAAAAAAATAAGTGCTCTAAAGTTTTAGCTTGCTTTAATGCACTTAAATTCTTAAAATAAGGATACAAAACGATACAAGATAGTTTTAAATCCGGATTTTATTGTTATCAATTATCACTTATATGAGGACTATCATCATAACACTCCGGACATGTCCATAGGTGCTCCGATCTCCGCTTCAACAAATCCAGCAGCGTCCAGGAGTCGAACACGCCAGTTCGATGTTGATTAATCAATCTCTTTGCATATTTAGTATGTCGTTCTTTTCTGGCTGTACCCACCCCCATCTCTCAATCTGGTCAACGACTGGGATTCACAACCCGAAACTCCTCTCTTCGGAAAGACTCTCAATCTGGTCAACGACTGGGATTCACAACCCTGAAACTCCTCTCTTCGGAAAGACTCTCAATCTGGTCAGCGACTGGGATTCACAACCTGAAACTCCTCTCTTCGGAAAGACTCTCAATCTGGTCAGCGACTGGGATTCACAACCTGAAACTCCTCTCTTCGGAAAGACTCTCAATCTGGTCAGCGACTGGGATTCACAACCCTGAAACTCCTCTCTTTGGAAAGACTCTCAATTTGGTCAACGACTGGGATTCACAACCTGAAACTCCTCTCTTCGGAAAGACTCTCAATCTGGTCAGCGACTGGGATTCACAACCTGAAACTCCTCTCTTCGGAAAGACTCTCAATCTGGTCAGCGACTCGGATTCACAACCCTGAAACTCCTCTCTTTGGAAAGACTCTCAATCTGGTCAACGACTGGGATTCACAACCCTGAAACTCCTCTCTTCGGAAAGACTCTCAATTTGGTCAGCGACTGGGATTCACAACCCTGAAACTCCTCTCTTCGGAAAGACTCTCAATGAGTTAAAAATGTCATTTCGGTCCATTGCATCTCCGTCTGATATCGTAGCCACGTCAACCAATCTAGTAGCTCCTTCATTACACCCAACTCCTGCATGCCAAGGCACGAAAATGAAGGTGATTTCTCTGATTTTATTGTTCCATAACTAAACATGATAATTTTCTTTACCTCACTTTTTTCGCCATTATGTTTTTCCTTCCCTGAACTGTTTTGCCTTGCCCTGTTTTCCCTGTATGTAAGTGTCTGCAGCTAAACGGTAGTGTGCTCGATCTTGCCCTGTTTTCCCCTGTATGTAAGTGTCTGCAGCTTAAACGGTAGTGTGCTCGATCTTGCCCTGTTTTTCCCTGTACGTAAGCGTCTGCAGCTTAAACGGTAGTGTGCTCGATCATAACCCAAGAGTACCTAATTCAAACTCCGCGGTCGGCAGATTTGGAAGCAAATTAGTTCCTTTTTATTTTCACGATCGGTCTCTTCTTCTTCTTCTTCACGTTCGTTCTTTACGACAAATTTTAATCATAAACTTCTACACGTTTAAGACACGTGCATCCGATTTCAGCCAAACCACCTTAGTAGCTTCTAATGACATGCGTGAAAGGTAACAGTGGTTCTATTCTTTACACCCCAAATTTGGACCCCGGTAACCACTCGATCGTTCACGAATAGTAAAAATAGCCCTCACCGTGCATAAAACAATGGCAAACTACTGAATGTATAAGTGGTGCCTAGAAAAATCAATGAATCGCTTACTGTGGTTGATGGCTACATCATGTAAAGGATATGCCACCATTTTCGATTTTTGTTCGATTCGTTCTTTACAGGTTGCACCAATATTGACATCCATCTCTCTCAATCTGATCAGAGAGTGGGACTCGTGGTCCTGAAACTCTTCTGTTCGAAAGAACTCTCTCAGTGCGTTAAGAATGTCATTCCGGTCCATTGCAGCCCCCTCTGATGCTTCTTTTATATATTGGTGATAAACTGTCTCTGTGTCTTGACCTCATTCAACACTTCAACATTCGTCATTTGTCATTAGTATTAATGTTACTATTAATATTGTATTATTATTATTACTATTATCAATGGTAATAGTATTGCAATTGTCACATGGCGCCCGCGCCTCCACAACAATCAGTCAGATGCGCATCGATATATACAAACGTTGAACATCACTGTCCTATAGTCTAGCTCAGCATTTCCCAAAGTGGGCGGTACCGCCCCATCCCAGTGGGCGCTGAAGCCTTCTAGGGAGGCGATAGTAGGTTCAGAAGCATTTGGGGGAGTTTTTTCATGGTTTTTACGATTGAATAATCATTCAAAAATTTAATTCTGCATATTAATTCATCTTATGCCCATCTTACATGATCCATTTTTTCATCAATTTTCTATTTCATGCATATAATCATTTAAAAATTGACTATGTATTACATAAATATATATCAATTTTCTATGTCAAAGAGAAATAGAGCATGTATATGTCTGGGAGGGGATTGGCAAACTGTTATAATGTGGATGGGTTCGCTACAAAGTCTATGTTATGCAAAGTGGGCGTGGGCCGAAAAGTTTGGGAATCTATGGTCTAGCTAGTAATATTTCACCAAAATTGTCAACAATATTCTAATGCAAGTATCTGCTAAGTTTTAGCACCAGCTCTGTCAACTTTATTTATCTAACCTGTTGCTTAGCAACGAACTCTGGGATAACAAATTACTTCAGAAGTTTTACCGCTCACAGACACACACATTATTTCTAATGGGTTATCAGGAAACAAACAATTTAAATTGCTTGACGTCAAGTAGGCAACCGTTTCAACAGAAGAGCCATGATATTGAACTTGAACTTCTCAAAGAACAGGGTCATCCAATCGCTGTCTGTTTTTGTAGCACTTTGATGGAAGAAGCAATACCCTTTTCAAAACTGCTATAAATAAAAACAATTTAAACAAAACGAAACATAAGTATCTAATTGATTAAGCAATGAATCAATAAATCAATTTCCATTCCCGCAGGCGATGGCGATCATTTCTCTCCCCAACTCTCTCCCACTTGTTTTCTTTTTCTTTTGTACTTCTCTGCTTTTTGCCGTTAGGCGTAGCAGGTTTAACTGATGATCGGTTTCGAGATAGTGCACGTTCTGTCGCTTGATATGCTGTGGTATTGTGGAGTTTTAAGATGTCTGTAACTCCATCAATCCATCTTTTCTTGGTCTGCCCTTCCTCTTGATGATTCTATTTTCAGGTTGTACGCTCTTGCAACTGGTGTATTCAGGTTCATTCTGACCAAGTGGCCAAACCATTTGAGTCTCTGTTTTTCAATGAATCTAAAAGCAGGTGTTGTTCCGAATGTTCTTCTAATTTCCTCATTTCTTATATGGTCTCTTCTTGTTTTATTTACTGCTTTCCTCAAGCATCTCATTTCGCATGTGGTAATTTTCCTTTCTTGTTCTTTTGTCAGAGCCCATGTTTCTTGTTCTTCTTCTTCGCCCCTAGGGAAGCACAGGTTCACAGCCAAGGCCTTCCAAGCCTGCCTATCCAAGGTCATAATTTCCAGATCTCTAAATTTGCTTCCCATTTTCTTGCATTTCGTCTCCAACTCCCGTCTCCAGGTGTTCCATTCGAATTTTACCAGCTCGCTTCATGAGTCCTTCCTTGTGGGATCCTTCTTCTTCCTTGGATGGCAAGCTATGAATTTCCCTGGTCGTAGTTTCTGTAGCCATCTAGTGTTTTTTACGGGGTGGAGTAGCCAGCCCCACGGCCAGACCTCATTTGTCGCCTCTTACGACATGCGAGGCAGGTAAAAGTGATTCTATTCCTTACAGCCCAATTTGAGTCCCGGTAACCACTCGGGTTCCCATTTGTTCACTATCTGTTTATTGATCATATTTATTGGCTCAGACGCTTCCCCTAGGATTCTAAAAAAAACCTCCTTATTCTCTTCACTCTCCCTAGTGCAGTCAATAAGTTCTGACGTCGATCTATGTCGAACCACGATATCAGACCATCCAACCTCTTCTCCATCTGTCCTCCACAATGTCTCCTTACCAGTATTTTACGCATTACTAAATGTTCTAAACTTCCTCTTGGCATTATATGCTCGAAGCACATTAATTGCTCGATTCTATACTTTTTATCATATTTCTTTGTGTTCAAAGTAAAAATATAATAATAATAATAGCGTCTATCGTAAAGCGATGATGACAACAACCTCAGACGAGTGCTGTTGTATTTCCATGATGTGTGGAGAGATGATCGTAGAACCCAATTCTGAAACGTAATCTCTTATCCCAGGTGGGGCATACATGATCAAAGTTAGACATTTGAGTGTTATGCTTTCTTTTTCTTCACACAACTCGTTTTTTTTCTGGGCCTAAGCAGTACAAAGATTCGCAGCTACGTGAGTTCCTCTTGTTTCGTTGAAACCATATTTTACAATCTTTGCAAGGAACTTCCAGCACGTGGTGTTTATATCGAAGCATGTTAGAGACACTTTAAGAGTGATTTAAGCGATTTTTCTTTCCACCAACCAGTCGTTTGCCGCTATCAAGTTTGCCATATATCAGCTGTTTTGAGATACGTTTGTCTTTGTTAGGCATTAGCGCAACGTTGTCTGCCCATTTCACCTGAAACTGCTGCAACAGAGTGTAATAATAATTCATCTCGTACTGTTATACGTTACATAGGGCCTGTAAATAATTTCTCCCTACCGCTCTATCCTGGCAACCTGCTCAATCTATTCCATGAAATTGAGACCGATATTTCTTGTCTCTCTCAGCAAAGATAGTTTCAGGGTCTCCTGGGGTCTAGGGTGTCCTCTTTTCTTGAAACCTTTGCATCCCACTTCAATGCCTCCATTGCTATTCTTTGATCATTTCTTCACAATGTGTGTCCAACATATATCCATCTTCTCTTTCTTATAACAGTTTTTACTAGTAGTTGACCAGATATTTCTTCACAAGGTGTGTCCAACATATATCCATCTTCTCCTTCTTATAACAGTTTTTACTAGTAGTTGACCAGATATTTCTCTGATTTAATCACTTCTCCTGAATTCGTCCTATTTTATATTCATTATTTTTCAGACATCTATTTTCAAATGCATTCAACTTGCTCTCTATATCTTTAGTCATTTTCCAACTCGTGCTGGCATATGTTAGGATTGATACAACTCCGCTGGCATATGTTAGGATTGATACAACTCGCTGGCATATGTTAAGATTGATACAACAACCTCGCTGGCATATGTTGGGATTGATACAACTCGCTGACATATGTTAGATTGATACAACAACTCTCACTGGCATATGTTGGGATTGATACAACTCTCGCTGACATATGTTAAGATTAATACAACAACTCTCACTGGCATATGTTAGGATTGATACAACTCTGGCTGGCATATGTTAGGATTAATACAACTCTCACTGGCATATGTTAAGATTGATACAACAACCCCGCTGGCAAATGTTAGATTGATACAACTCCAATGACATATGTTAGGATTGATACAACAACTCTCACTGGCATATGTTAGGATTAATACAACAACTCTCACTGGCATATGTTAGGATTGATACAACTCTAGCTGACATATGTTAGGATTGATACAACTCTCACTGACATATGTTAGGATTGATACAACTCTCACTGGCATATGTTAGGATTGATACAACAACTCTCACTGGCAGATGTTAGGATTGATACAACTCTCACTGGCATGTGTTAGGATTGATACAACTCTCACTGGCATATGTTAGGATTGATACAACTCTCACTGGCATATGTTAGGATTGATACAACTCTCACTGGCATGTGTTAGGATTGATACAACTCTCACTGGCATATGTTAGGATTGATACAACTCTCACTGGCATGTGTTAGGATTGATACAACTCTCACTGGCATATGTTAGGATTGATACAACTCTACTGGCATGTGTTAGGATTGATACAACTCTCACTGGCATATGTTAGGATTGATACAACTTTCACTGACACATGTTAGGATTGATGCAACTCTCACTGGCATATGTTAGGATTGATACAACTCTAACTGGCATATGTTAGGATTGATACAACTCTCACTGGCATGTGTTAGGATTGATACAACTCTCACTGGCATATGTTAGGATTGATACAACTCTCACTGGCATGTGTTAGGATTGATACAACTCTCACTGGCATGTGTTAGGATTGATACAACTTTCACTGGCATGTGTTAGGATTGATACAACTCTCACTGACATATGTTAGGATTGATACAATAACTCTCACTGGCATATGTTAGGATTGATACAACAACTCTCACTGGCATATGTTAGGATTGATACAACCCCACTGGCATATGTTAGGATTGATGCAACCTCACTGGCATATGTTAGGATTGATACAACTTTCACTGACACATGTTAGGATTGATGCAACTCTCACTGGCATATGTTAGGATTGATACAACAACTCACGCTGGCATATGTTAGAATTGATACAACAACTCTCGCTGGCATATGTTAGGATTGATACAACTCTGGCTGGCATATGTTAGGATTGATACAACAACTCTCACTGGCATATATTAGGATTGATACAACAACTCTCACTGACATATGTTAGATTGATACAACAACTCTCGCTGGCATATGTTAGGATTGATACAACTCGCTCCCACAAGTTAGGATTGATACAACAACTCTCACTGGCATATTTTAGGATTGATACAACTCTCACTAGCATATGTTAGGATTGATACAACTCTCGCTGGCATATGTTGGGATTGATACAACTTTCACTGACACATGTTGGGATTGATGCAACTCTCACTGGCATATGTTAGATTGATACAACAACTCGCTGGCATATGTTAGAATTGATACAACAACTCTCACTGGCATATTTTAGGATTGATACAACTCTCACTGGCATATGTTAGGATTGATACAACTCTCACTGGCAGATGTTAGGATTGATACAACTCTCACTGGCATGTGTTAGGATTGATACAACTCTTACTGGCATATGTTAGGATTGATACAACTCTCACTGGCATATGTTAGGATTGATACAACTCTCACTGGCATGTGTTAGGATTGATACAACTCTCACTGGCATATGTTAGTATTGATACAACTCTCACTGGCATATGTTAGGATTGATACAACAATTCTCACTGGCATATGTTAGGATTGATACAACTCTCACTGGCATATGTTAGGATTGATAACTTTCACTGACACATGTTAGGATTGATGCAATCTCACTGGCATATGTTAGGATTGATACAACTCTCACTGGCATGTGTTAGGATGTATACAACTCTCACTGGCATATGTTAGGATTGATACAACTCTCACTGGCATGTGTTAGGATTGATACAACTCTCACTGGCATATGTTAGGATTGATACAACTCTCACTGGCATGTGTTAGGATTGATACAACTCTCACTGGCATGTGTTAGGATTGATACAACTTTCACTGGCATGTGTTAGGATTGATACAACTCTCGCTGACATATGTTAGGATTGATACAATAACTCTCACTGGCATATGTTAGGATTGATACAACTCTCACTGGCATATGTTAGGATTGATACAACTCTCACTGGCATATGTTAGGATTGATGCAACTCTACTGGCATATGTTAGGATTGATACAACTTTCACTGACACATGTTAGGATTGATGCAACTCTCACTGGCATATGTTAGGATTGATACAACAACTCTCGCTGGCACAAGTTAGGATTGATACAACAACTCTCGCTGGCATATGTTAGGATTGATACAACAACTCTCACTGGCATATGTTAGGATTGATACAACAACTCTCACTGGCATATGTTAGAATTGATACAACAACTCTCGCTGGCATATGTTAGGATTGATACAACAACCCTCGCTGGCATATGTTAGGATTGATACAACAACTCTCGCTGGCATATGTTAGTATTGATACAACTCTCGCTGGCATATGTTAGGATTGATACAACAACTCTCACTGGCATATTTTAGGATTGATACAACTCTCACTGGCGTATGTTAGTATTGATACAATTCTCGCTGGCATATGTTAGGATTGATACAACTTTCACTGACACATGTTAGGATTGATACAACTCTCACTGGCATATGTTAGGATTGATACAATAACTCTCACTGGCAGATGTTAGGATTGATACAACTCTCACTGGCATGTGTTAGGATTGATACAACAACTCTCACTGGCATATGTTAGGATTGATACAATAACTCTCACTGGCATATGTTAGGATTGATACAACTCTCACTGGCATGTGTTAGGATTGATACAACTCTCACTGGCATATGTTAGGATTGATACAACTCTCACTGGCATGTGTTAGGATTGATACAACTCTCACTGGCATATGTTAGGATTGATACAACTCTCACTGGCATGTGTTAGGATTGATACACCTCTCACTGGCATATGTTAGGATTGATACAACTTTCACTGAACATGTTAGATTGATGCAACTCTCACTGGCATATGTTAGGATTGATACAACTCTCACTGGCATGTGTTAGGATGTATACAACTCTCACTGGCATATGTTAGGATTGATACAACAACTCTCACTGGCATGTGTTAGGATTGATACAACTCTAACTGGCATATGTTAGGATTGATACAACTCTCACTGGCATGTGTTAGGATTGGTACAACTCTCACTGGCATGTGTTAGGATTGATACAACTTTCACTGGCATGTGTTAGGATTGATACAACTCTCGCTGACATATGTTAGGATTGATACAATAACTCTCACTGGCAGATGTTAGGATTGATACAACTCTCACTGGCATGTGTTAGGATTGATACAACTCTCACTGGCATATGTTAGGATTGATACAACTCTCACTGGCATTTGTTAGGATTGATACAACTCTCACTGGCATATGTTAGGATTGATACAACTCTCACTGGCATGTGTTAGGATTGATACAACTCTCACTGGCATATGTTAGGATTGATACAACTTTCACTGACACATGTTAGGATTGATGCAACTCTCACTGGCATATGTTAGGATTGATACAACTCTCACTGGCATATGTTAGGATTGATACAACTCTCACTGGCATGTTAGGATTGCATAAACCTCACTGGTATGTTAGATCTGATACTACTGGCATGTGTTAGATTGATACACTTTCACTGCATGTGTTAGGATTGATAAACTCACTGACATATGTAGATTGAATAATAACTCCACTGGCATATGTTATGATTGATACAACCTCACTGCATATGTTAGGATTGATACAACTCTCACTGGATATGTTGAGATGATGAATCCACTGCATATGTTAGGATTGATCAACTTTCACTGACACATGTTAGGATTTGATGCAACTCACTGGCATATGTTAGGTGATACAACCTCGCTGGAAATGTTAGAATTGATACAACAACTCTGCTGGCATATGTTAGGATTGATACAACTCTGCTGGCATATGTTGATCTGTACAACAACTCACTGGCATATATTAGGATTGATACAACTCTCACGACATAGCTAGATTGATCAACATCTCGCTGGCATATTAGTTGATAAACCTCTGGACAAGTTAGATTGATACAACAACTCTCACTGGCATTTTAGATTGATCAACTCACTAGCATATGTTAGGATTGATACAACTCTGCTGATGTTAGGATTGATAAACTTTCACTGACACATGTTAGGATTGATGCAACCTCACTGCAATGTTAGATTGATACAACAACTTCAGCTGGCATATTTAGAATTGATAAAAACTCTACTGGCATATTTTAGGATTGATCAACTCTCACTGGCATATGTTAGATTGATACAACTCTCACTGGCAGATGTTAGGATTGATACACTTCACTGGACTGTTATAGGATTGATATAACTCTATGGCATTGTTAGGATTGATAAACTCTCACTGGCATATGTTAGGATTGATACAACTCTCACTGGCATGTTAGGATTGATACAACTCTCACTGGCATATGTTAGATTGATACAATCTCTCACTGGCATGTGTTAGGATTGATACAACCTCACTGGCATGTTAGGATTGATACAACCTCACTGGCATGTGTAGGATTGATACAACTCTCACTGCTATGTTAGGATTGATACAACTTTCACTGACAATGTTAGGATTGATGCAACTCCACTGGCATATGTTAGATTGATACAACTCTCACTGGCATGTGTTAGATGATACAACTCTCACTGGCATATGTAGGATTGATCATATTTCTCACTGGCATGTGTTAGGATTTACAACTCTCTGGCATTGTTAGGATTGATACACTCTCACTGGCATGAGTTAGGATTGATAATTCTCACTGGATGTGTAGATTGATACAACTTTCACTGGCATTGTTAGATTGATACACTCGCTGACATATGTTAGGATTGATACAATAATCTCACTGGCATATGTTAGGATTGTACAACTCTCACTGGCATATTGATTGATACAACTCACTGGCATATGTTAGGATTGATGCAACTCACTGGCATATGTTAGGATGATCAACTTCTCTGACAATTTAGGATTGATGCAACTCTCACTGGCATATCGTTAGATTATAAACAACCCGCTTAAGTTGATTGATAGACACTCGCTGCATTTTAGATTGATACAACAACTCTACTGGATATGTTAGTATTTGATCAACAACTCTCACTGGCATATGTTAGAATTGATACAACACTCGCTGGCATATGTTAGGATTGATACAACAACTCTCGCTGGCATATGTTAGGATTGAATACAACAACTCTCACTGGCATATGTTAGATTGATACAACTCTCGCTGGCATATGTTAGGATTGATACAACAACTCTCACTGGCATATTTTAGGATTGATACAACTCATAGCGATGTTAGTATTGCATATTCGCTGGCATATGTTAGGATTGATACAACTTTCACTGACACATGTTAGGATTGATACAACTCTCACTGGCATATGTTAGGATTGATACAACTCTCACTGGCAGATGTTAGGATTGATACAACTCTCACTGGCATGTGTTAGGATTGATACAACTCTCACTGGCATATGTTAGGATTGATACAACTCTCACTGGCATATGTTAGGATTGATACAACTCTCACTGGCATTTGTTAGGATTGATACAACTCTCACTGGCATATGTTAGGATTGATACAACTCTCACTGGCATGTGTTAGGATTGATACAACTCTCACTGGCATATGTTAGGATTGATACAACTCTCACTGGCATGTGTTAGGATTGATACAACTCTCACTGGCATATGTTAGGATTGATACAACTCACTGACACATGTTAGGATTGATGCAACTCTCACTGGCATATGTTAGGATTGATACAACTCTCACTGGCATAGTGTTAGGATGTATACAACTCTCACTGGCATATGTTAGGATTGATACAACTCTCACTGGCATGTGTTAGGATTGATACAACTCTCACTGGCATATGTTAGGATTGATACAACTCTCACTGGCATTGTTAGGATTGTACAACTCTCACTGGCATGTGTTAGGATTGATCAACTTTCACTGGCATTGTTAGGATTGATACAACTTCCTGACATATGTTAGGATTGATCAAACTCTCACTGGCATATGTTAGGATTGATACAAACTCTCACTGGCATATGTTAGATTGATACAACTCTCCTGGCATATGTTAGGATTGATGCAACTCTCACTGGCATATGTTAGGATTGATACAACTTCACTGACAATGTTAGGATTGATGCAACTCTCACTGGCATATGTTAGGATTGATACAACAACTCTCGCTGGACAAGTTAGATTGATACAACAACTCTCACTGGCATATGTTAGGATTGATACAACAACTCTCACTGGCATATGTTAGGATTGATACAAAACCTCGCTGGCATATGTTAGGA
The DNA here is from genome assembly GCA_020796225.1 of Arion vulgaris. Lineage (NCBI taxonomy): Eukaryota > Metazoa > Mollusca > Gastropoda > Stylommatophora > Arionidae > Arion > Arion vulgaris. Next base: position 47,506,914 of record CM036755.1, on the reverse strand, counting down.
TTGATACAACTCTCGCTGGCATATGTTAGGATTGATACAACAACTCGCTGGCATATGTTAGGATTGATACAACAACTCGCTGGCATATGTTAGGATTGATACAACATTTGAATTGAAAATTGTAATTTAGTTCTACAACTTATAGTTGCATATTTTATTTATACATTTAAAAGCTGAAAAGTTCTTGCTGTCATCTCAGGTGTTAACCCTCTTCCGTGCTATAAAGTCAGACTATCCAACATTATATCTCCCTGTCTTCATCTGTCTCTCTCCTCAACTTTATCAGGTCTCACAATGTGTTCTAATCCGCCACTTCTCATTGCATCTCCAAAAAATGATGAGTGTCTCTTTCTTAAAAGGATAATAATCTTTCTCTGTGTCTTGGCCTCCTTCAACACCTTACCATTCGTCATTTTAGCATTCCATATATAGTAACAGTTCTGATGGAATAAGAAACAGGGCCTACCTTTTCTCTCAAATTTTCAGGACATTTTGAGAAACCACACGCATCCACAAAATCGACATTTTAACCTTTTCATACTTTTTTTTTTTTTACCTCCAGCAGACACAATTAAGTTGCAATGTTTACTAAATTAGTAAGTATACCGGCTTTGCGTCCCTTATAAAATACCACGAGCCGATATATCGGCACTGAATGAAGAAAGGGTTAAGGAATATATTATTTTATATAATTCAGTTTAGACTTGCATCCATCGGCTCATGGCCGATCGATAGATGTAGATATATAGATATGATAGGATAGATATATAACTAGACATAGTAAGATATATAGATATGATAGATGAATATAACTGACATACTAAGATATATAGATAGATAGATAGATATATAACTAGACATACTAAGATATATAGATAGATGGAAGATAGTAAGATATATAGATATGATAGGATAGATATATAACTAGACATAGTAAGATATAGATAGGATAGATAGATAGTAAGATATATAGATAGTGATAATAGATAACTAGACAGATAGACAGACAGACACATAGCTAGATAAACAATAACAACGAATTAAACAAACATTGGCCCGTGTGTTGCCGGGGCTCGCAATGGGAGCAAAGAATAGCACCACTGCGAACTACAAGGTAAGAGGCTACTGAGGTAGGGGTCTAGGGAAGCTACCCTAGTAAATAAAAAGCGTCGCAGTAATCGGTTGGGCTGGCTTACCTGTACACACATAACTCACACATACAATCGCTCTTAGGCTCAGATCACATACACATCACACACATTGGTTAACAAGTGGTCGATATGGGCGTTCGAAGAAGAAGCAAACATGTTATAACCAAATCCCCCGTTTTAAATATCAAATAGACCAATCAGTCTTGATTAATGCCAGACTTACTTATTTATGAAGTAGTTGCGCGGAACGTCCCTTCATTTTAACGGATGTTTATTGATTGTCAATATAAGCAAAATATCCTTAGTTTAAATGCATATAAAAGGTTCTGAACAACAAGGATTTCTGTTTTGTTTTAACGATGTAGGACTCTTATTGTTCTCTCTAATCTTGTTTTGTCTCACAGTGTCAGGATAAGATGAGATTTCTAACATCAGCTTTCTTGTCTCTCTAATCTTGTTTTGTCTCACAGTGTCAGGATAAGATGAGATTTCTAACATAAGCTTTTTTTTGTTCTCTCTAATCTTGTTTTGTCTCACAGTGTCAGGATAAGATGAGATTTCTAACATCAGCTTTCTTATTGTTCTCTCTAATCTTGTTTTGTCTCACAGTGTCAGGATAAGATGAGATTTCTAACATCAGCTTTCTTATTGTTCTCTCTAATCTTGTTTTGTCTCACAGTGTCAGGATAAGATGAGATTTCTAACATCAGCTTTTTTTGTTCGTTTCATAAATAGTCATTCGTCGCCTTTGCTATTTCTGAGGTTCACTTTTGCAGACGGCCTTTAGTTGGTATCCACTGTTGAGTACTTGCTCTTGTATCCACTGTTTCAGTAGCATTGCTCTTTGTATCCACTGTTTCGTAGAGCATTGTCTTTGTATCCACGTGTCGAGCATGCTCTGATCCACTGTTGAGAGCATTGCTCTTGTATCCACTGTTTCAGAGCATTGCTCTTTGTATCCACTGTTTCGTAGAGCATGCTCTTGATGCGCACTGTCTTGGTATCCACTGTTTCTGTCAGCATTGCTCTTTGATGCGCACTGTCTGTTCGGATCCATGTTTCGTAGAGCATTGCTCTGATGCGCACGTCTGTTGATCCACTGTTTCGTAGCATTGCCTTTGATGCGCACTGTCTGTTGGTATCCACTGTTTCGTAGTAGCATTGCTCTTTGATGCGCACTGTCTGTTGGTATCCACTGTTTCGTAGTAGCATTGCTCTTTGTATCCACTGTTTCGTAGTAGCATTGCTCTTTGTATCCACTGTTTCGTAGTAGCATTGCTCTTTGATCCACTGTCTGAGCATTGCTCTTGTATCCACTGTTTCGTAGTAGCATTGCTCTTTTATCCACTGTTTCGTAGTAGCATTGCTCTTTGTATCCACTGTTTCGTAGTAGCATTGCTCTTTGTATCCACTGTTTCGTAGTAGCATTGCTCTTTGTATCCACTGCTCTCGTAGTAGCATTGCTCTTTGTATCCACTGTTTCGTAGTAGCATTGCTCTTTGTATCCACTGTTTCGTAGTAGCATTGCTCTTTGTATCCACTGTTTCGTAGTAGCATTGCTCTTTGTATCCACTGTTTCGTAGTAGCATTGCTCTTTGTATCCACTGTTTCGTAGTAGCATTGCTCTTTGTATCCACTGTTCTAGTGCATGCTCTTGTATCCACTGTTTCGTAGTAGCATTGCTCTTTGATCCACTGTCTGTAGCATTGTCTTGTATCCACTGTTTCGTAGTAGCATTGCTCTTTGATGCGCACTGTCTGTTGGTATCCACTGTTTCGTAGTAGCATTGCTCTTTGATGCGCACTGTCTGTTGGTATCCACTGTTTCGTAGTAGCATTGCTCTTTGATGCGCACTGTCTGTTGGTATCCACTGTTTCGTAGTAGCATTGCTCTTTGATGCGCACGTCTGTTGGTATCCACTGTTTCGTAGTAGCATTGCTCTTTGATGCGCACTGTCTGTTGGTATCCACTGTTTCGTAGTAGCATTGCTCTTTGATGCACGTCTGTTGGTATCCACTGTTTCGTAGTAGCATTGCTCTTTGATGCGCACGTCTGTTGGTATCCACTGTTTCGTAGTAGCATTGCTCTTGATGCGCACGTCTGTTGGTATCCACTGTTTCGTAGTAGCATTGCTCTTTGTATCCACTGTTTCGTAGTAGCATTGCTCTTTGTATCCACTGTTTCGTAGTAGCATTGCTCTTTGTATCCACTGTTTCGTAGTAGCATTGCTCTTTGTATCCACTGTTTCGTAGTAGCATTGCTCTTTGTATCCACTGTTTCGTAGTAGCATTGCTCTTTGTATCCACTGTTTCGTAGTAGCATTGCTCTTTGATCCACTGTTCTGTAGCATTGATATTTGTATCCACTGTTTCGTAGTAGCATTGCTCTTTAGTTCATGCTCTTGATCCACTGTCTGTAGCATGCCTTGTATCCACTGTTTCGTAGTAGCATTGCTCTTTGATCCACTGTCTGAGCATTGCCTTGTATCCACTGTTTCGTAGTAGCATTGCTCTTTGATCCACTGTCTAGTAGCATTGCTCTTGTATCCACTGTTTCGTAGTAGCATTGCTCTTTGATCCACTGTCTAGTAGCATTGCCTTTGTATCCACTGTTTCGTAGTAGCATTGCTCTTTGATGCGCACTGTCTGTTGGTATCCACTGTTTCGTAGTAGCATTGCTCTTTGATGCGCACTGTCTGTTGGTATCCACTGTTTCGTAGTAGCATTGCTCTTTGATGCGCACTGTCTGTTGGTATCCACTGTTTCGTAGTAGCATTGCTCTTTGATGCGCACTGTCTGTTGGTATCCACTGTTTCGTAGTAGCATTGCTCTTTGATGCGCACTGTCTGTTTGTATCCACTGTTTCGTAGTAGCATTGCTCTTGATGCACGTCTGTGGTATCCACTGTTTCGTAGTGCATTGCCTTTGATGCGCACTGTCTGTTGGTATCCACTGTTTCGTAGTAGCATTGCTCTTTGATGCGCACTGTCTGTTGGTAATCTACTTATGTGAACGAACTATTAATTTGTTATTTCTTGATGAAGTTCAGTACTGATGTACTAACTTTTTACCTGATGTCTTTATTTCTAAACTGGTCTCTTCCTGATACTCCCACCATTCTGCGTAGATATTTCATCTCTGTCGTGACTAGTTTTCTTCGATCATTTGATGTCAGCGTGCATGTCTGGCATTGATAGCGTAATGTGGGAAGAAAGAATGTGTTGAACAATGCTCTTTTTGTGTTTTTATATCTTCTTCTTCTTCTTTGCGTTCGTTCTTTCGACCAATTTTAATCACTATTTGTGATATGTTTGATCTTTGCCAAGAAAGTGTATACGTGGCACATTGGTTTGGCAGGCCCTAAACGCATAGACTTCACACGTTTAGGACATGTGCATCCGATTTCAGTCAAACCTCCTTAGTCACCTCTTACGACATTTTGGCAGGTAACAGTGGTTCTATTCTTTACACCCCAAATTTGGGGCTCGGTAGTGTTTTTATATGTTTACTACAGTTAGCAAAGTAAGAGTGGGTTACAGATGGGCAAATCGTAGGCTGGTCGTGCTGCATACACCGATCAACTGGTATGTGGTCTCATGAATATTGACAGTGGGAAGGAATGGATACTGGTGCCCTCGAGTGATTGATTGATTGATAGGACCATCATCATTGCAATTTGGTGAGTAATGGCACGTCACATGTTCAGAGTATGTACAAAGCACGAACTCCGTAGCTTCGGCTACGGTCATAGCGTTGTCTGAAAAAAGCACTCGCGAACAGAACTGCGGGGTCCGGATTATTCTTCTTCTTCTCTCGATCATTCTTTTCAGCTGTTTTTATCATTCTAATGTGATATACAAACGGCCCAACACAGAACGGTGTACGTTCACAACCTTCAGTACCATTTGTAGCTCTGGTGCTTATCCTTCGATGGTGTGTTCGGTTTTAATCAGCTGTGTATTTACTAGGGTAGCTAGCCCTAGGGTACGATCCATTCTACCGGTCCGGATTCGAAACCACGACCTTCAGAACGCAAAGAGAAAGCTTAACCACTTAACCACTTAACCACTTAGCCACGAGACGTTGTTAGTGAGAACGGTTACTGGAAAGAAATATAGAGGTTAAGAAAGATAAGAAGGGATAGAAAGATAGAGATGGAGAGAAAGAGATAGAGAAATAGAGATAGATAATACAAAATAGCCAAACATAATCATCATCATCATCAGGTGCAGTGCCGGCTGGCGTAGGTCTAGGTGATCATGGATCTCCACAAATCTCTGTCGTTGGTGTTTTCTATCAACTCAGATGTTGACGCTCTACCGTGTCACGAAGTCAGGCCACCCAAAACTTTCTCTATCTGTCTTCCTCTGTCTCGTCAACCCTCCATTTTACCGGTTGTCACAATGTGTTCTAAACCTCCCTCCTCATCACATGTCCGAAAAATGATGACTGCCTCTTTCTTATATTCATGATAAGCTTTCTCTGTGTCTTAATCTCATTCAACGCCCGTCTGCCCAGCGTGTTCGTAGCACGTTGAACTACGGGTGACTATCCCTCTGTGTGTACGGGTTCAATTCCGCGGGATGGCAGAAAAAGCCACAGATTCCCAGATTTACGGTGTTCGTGGCACCGAACCGAAGGGTTACGATGTCCATGGCACCGAGCCGAAGAGCTGAAAAGCTCAAGTGTTTCTAGATCGGACAAAAAATATATCTCATTCAACACTTCAGCATTAGTCATTTTAGCAGTCTGTTGCATTCTCATCATTCTTCAGTAAAACTACATCTCTGTGGCCCTCAGAGATTTTTCGATCTGTATGTTCATTGTCCATGACTCGTATCCGTATGTCAGTATTGGTTCTATGTCCAAATATAATGGCAGGAAAGAAAATCAACAACTGAATGTAACGACTTTATTTCTATGTTTTTGTATACCCTAACTGAACATTAGAATTCTCCA